>ML677341.1:72019718-72144754 GCA_007922305.1 Dermatemys mawii
CACACACACACACACACACACACACACACACACACACACACACACACCCTTGGAACTAACTGGGCCTCTGGTTAGCACTCTCAGAGAAAACAAACATTAAATAGGCTGTATTGCTGTATAACCCTGCAAAAGGGCTATTTGCCATACCCCTCAAAAAGGGGGCTGCTCATCCTATAAAAGAGAGGGGACTGGGAAGAATACAGATATATCTTACATAAACAAGACCTTTTCTCTTTAGGGCAGTGGTTTTCAACCTGTAATCTGCAAACCACTGAGGATCCACAGACTATGTCTAAGATTTCCAAAGAGGTTCACACTGCCATTTGACATTTTTTAGAGGTCTACAAATGAAAAAAGGTTGAAAACCACTGCTTTAGGGAAAGAAACTATTAATTAAAGCTCCCTTTCTGGGGGAAAAAAAAGTAGGTCGTTTATTATCATCTACAGCAGAGGCCAAATAATCAGTCATTTTCTTTAGACGGGGCCAAAAGAAAATCTTTGTGGATGGGGAAATAACCACAGAAGGTTCCCTTCTTAGCAGGGTTTGGTTAGGCCATTTAAATTGTCCCTTGCAGCTGGGAGAGTGATGAGAGAATAGTAGGCCTGCGCGGTAGATTCAGAGCACATGTTCCTTGTTCCACCCACAAGGTGAGAGGAAGCCCTTTTCATAGAATATCAGGGTTGGAATGGATCTCAGGAGGTCATCTAGTCCAACCCTCTGTTCAAAGAAGGACCAACCCCAACTAAACTTTTCTACTTTTATGCTCAATATTCCTTCAATCTCCTTACAGATGTCTCTTAAGCTCCAGCTGAAGGCCCTTCCCTTCAATCCTGGTGGCTAATGCAGCTCCAATGGCCAGGAAGGATTTCTTCTCCAGGGGAAGGGATTTAATCCTTTCATTATCCAAGTTAATGTGCGGGAGTATAGACAACCCTGTTGCACACCTCCCCATTGGAGTATGGTTTTGAGGCACACTCAGCAGAAGCCATGTTCCCTTCTTCTTGGAAGCGGGCACCAACACTGAGAGATCCTTTCCTGCTCACTGCTGAAACTGAAAGGAATAGGCGAGTTTCAGGGCAAGTTCTACTGGATCACTCTGGCACCAGTATCCTTAAAAATATGTAATTTTTGATAGGGAGCACACTCCATGAACAGAACATGTTATCTAGAGAGTAGTAACAGTGTCTCTACAAATCATTTAATGGCCAAGGACTCTGTTAACATTACCATGAAATTTCCAAGGAAAGAGTTTGAGCCTCATTCTCCTCCTACTTTCATCAGTTTTACACCATTATAACTCTATTGACTTCAACAGTTACTCCTGATTTACCCAGATGTAACAGAACAGAATCAGATCCCTTATGTCTTTCTGTAGATAGAGTACTGAATTTTCCTCTCTATTCAACAAGGGGAAACATGACCCCTAAACGCATCACTCAGTCTGTGTCCCCCATAGCTCCAACTTCACGTTCAAGGTCCCTAGTATGCTCCTGGTCCTCTGACCACCTTCCTGGGAGAGAGAAAGACATGAAGAGTCCTTAAAATTAATCCTGACCTCAGCCCAAAACTCACAAGGTAGGAGAAACCTCAGCTACCCCAATCTATAAATTCAATAGTCAGGTTCACTTGGATACAATTTGACATCTCCATAGGCCCATTTTGTATACTCAGGCTCATGGGGCTGGGCCATGGCTAACATTTTCAAAAGTGCCTAAGTGACTTACAGTCTAAACCCAATTTTCAAAAGTGACTTGGGAGTCTTCATTGAGACGAGGGTTCCTAAATCACTTGAAAAATTTCATCCATGGTCTACTTCTTCAAAGTGATGTTGGATCAGAGAATTTTCTGTTCCTGGATTACAGCAGGACTTGGGCCACAATCCCTTTTCAGAACAGAGATTGTTATATTTAACAGGGGCACAAGCTACAGTTTGTCTACAGGATCGTGAATTGCCATATTACATGTACAGCAAGCATCACTGATAATGTCTCCAATAGCTGCATTAGATGCAGATGCAGAGAGGACTCTTTAGGAGGGCTTGACTTTACTCCTTATTTCCTAGCATTTATGTTTCATCAGGGATTACTCATACAGCCCCATCTCCTCCCAGCCCCTCTTCCCCTTGGCCTTAACCCTTTTCTGGGGTCCACTAGACAAGGCAGTCCTTACTTCCTTATCTAGGGTCAATTATCTGCCTTTAACATTTGCAGAGGAAGTCCTCTGCCCCCTAGACATTTGATACCAGCTGTTTAACAGTGCACAGCAACACTAAACAACATTCTACAATATAAATGGAAGGTGGAATAGCATATCCAACTGAAACTGCAGGATGAATTTAGGCAGGCTAGACATTATTACCCATGTTGGAAACTGAGCAGAACACCAGGTCTAGCCCCCATTCTCTCATGGGCAGAGCTAAGCAAATAATTGATTTTTTTGGTTCAGTAGCAGTTCCACAAAAAAAAAAATTAAATACAAAATTCAGTTCAGGTCAAATCAAGTTTTTCAGTGAATTGAAAAGGTCTATTTTCAGGTCTGTTCCAGAGCAGAGATTCGAACCTGGCTCTCCCATCTCTGTGCTCTAACCTCTGAGTTAAAGGTTATAGGGCAGGTTGGGAGGAGAAGCAGCATCACCACAACCTCCTCCTCTTCTGGCTATTTTATAAATAGTTGAAAATATTCATGTCAAATTCACGACTAGTTGCAGGTTGACCAAAACTGCATTTTTCAATCAAATAAACTATTTGTGCAAAATTTTTCACACAGCCCTACTTGTAAACACTGTCAGGGACTCTTTAGAGACCACAAGTGATCCGGACCTCAGTTCTACATTGCACTGACAAAATGCACCTCTGAGTTTAAAACCATGCTGGGGCCTTAGTACCGTACTAACTCTGAAAGAAGAGCACCCTCTACTGAATTGCCAATGTGCTTTACTGCAGCATCTGGGTTTTCCTTGGCATTCTACCCTCCATCTAGGAACAGGCCTGACCTTAGCTTTGCAAACTCTCTCTTACACAGATCTAAGAAATACAGAGGGAACAAATTAGGTGTGATTTCTTCACTCATCTAAAACTGTTTAAGACTGTCCAGATTAAAACAAAGGGATTATGGAAGAGACCTGTCCAACTCCCCAGCAGCTGGCCCTGCACACACTTCTGAAAGCACTAAAATTCTAGCTGCTAATTCCATCTGGTGAACCCCCACCCCCCACCCCACCACCTCTCAACATGTAGAATGAAAAAGATCAACACCATTCACCCTGGTAAACATACCTCCCAATCCTGTTTTCACTTGTCTAGCCAAGCAGCCCTTGCTCTTATTTGGACGCCTTTCTGAATTAGGCCCAATCCAACATACTTCATTTCCTATGACACCTTCTCTGACTAACCGTCTCACTCTGGTCACAACTAGACCTTCCCTGGCTAGCCAGTCCCGTTTAAGACACCACTGGCCCTCTTTGTACTCCACCTCATCCCCTGGGATCATTCTCTATTCCAGGGAACATCTAGACCTCTTTCTGTCCTGCACTGTTTGGACCCTTTTCCTTTCCTCTAATCCCATTTGAAACCCTGTCCCCCCACAATGTCCTGAAACTTCTCTCTCTCTATCCGCTGGGCTTTGTTCAGTAATTTACCCATGCTGGAGCATAGAAAGGAGAAAGAAAGGAGGATGGCAGAATGTGTGTTAATGTGCTTCCTGATGAAGGACCCGGCTTTGTTACTATGACAACAGTGATAGCAGCAGCAGCAGTCCCTTCCACTGCAGCTGTGAAGGCCTCTCTATGCATCGTTAAATCCTTTAACCGCTATCAGCCATTGTCAAGATGCACCGGCAGTGACCCATTATGTGTGCATCCCTCGACTAATTCCGTTCATGTGCTTTCCAAAGCCCAGGGGATTAGGACACACAGATTTTCCATTTGTGAAGTGACATCCAGCAGGATAAAATAAATATATACTGAATAATAATAGTAACACCACTAATAATGCCAAAAATGTAAATCTCCTGTAATTGCCTTACAAATAAATAATTTTTCTTTCTTAAAAGTTGTAATAATAGAGTAAGCAGTTGAGATCAGCACTGGGGATATTTTTTTTTTTTAAACACAGGTTAGGCAGAGTGCAAGCAGCTGCTCAATACACAATCAACCAGCTAATGCTTCCCTTTACCCAAGCCCATGCCAAACAGGAGCTGCAGCCAGAGACAATTCCCAGTTTCAATACATGTTGTTCTCATGCACTCCTCCTCTCAGGGACTGTACTCATGTCCTTTCCAGATGAATACAGGGATTTAGTATTAAATTCTTCCTCTCTGTGCTTAGCACTAATTAGGTAGCACATAAGAGGAAAATAAAGGAGCCCAGTCTGGATTTCACCCCCAGCTTGGGTCGATTTCTCTGTGTCCCTCAAAGAAGCAATGAGAAGTAAATAAGGCATGATTTTGCAAATATTTATTCATATGCTTAATTCTAAGCACATGAATAATCCTTCTGAAATGGGACTACTCACCTATTTAGAATTAAGAATGTAAATGTTTGCAATTATGTCTTTTTTTAACAAGACAGTTAACCCATTTTGGAGGCATAAAAAAAAAATCAATGGCCACTTTTGAAAGTTTGAGCCCAGCTCCCTTATACTGCTTACTCTATTTTTCATCTCATTTCAGATACCCATATGGGGTTTGGGAGGAAGGTTAGAAAAGGGTTATTAAAGGAAACGGGCCACTCAGATTTCCTCTGTCAAACAAATGCTACACTGATTTCGTGATTTGAGCACTCTGACAGTTGGGAGTCATATGAATATGGCTGGTAAATTTAGAACAAACAAAAAGAAATTCTTCTTCATACAGCATAGTCAACCTGTGGAATGTACCACCATAGTAGACCACCTGGTCAAATAGTAGTGCAGGGTAAATATAGCATAAACAATTTGGTCCTGATTCTTCACTGCATTACTCCGTGCGTCTTATACAAGATGGTTACACATGTGTAAAATTGGAGAAAAATAGTGAATCAAGCTCTTTGAGAATATTCATTCACATTTTTCCATGAATTTGCTTTGGCCATTTTTTCATCCTTTTCAAAGTTCTCTGCCCACAAACTTGTGTGTTTGAGTTTTGCCAGCAAATTCATTCGTGAAAATGCACAAGGTACTTGCAGAAATCCATTTTATAATTTGCACTTGGAAGTATTCAAGCCAGAAGTAATTGTGTGCTCATCCAATAAGGGAATAAACACATACCATGTGACTTAACTGACCAACTATAACCAAGCAATTCAGATTGAATTCCACATTTTGATAATTATAAAAAGAGTCAAAGATATTCATTAAATACATTCAAACAAATTATGATCTCCACAAAAGATATTCCATACACAGAGATTCTACATTCATTTAACAAATTTATTGTAAATTATTCCCTCAGCTCTATCAGCTACTGCGGATGGATTTTTAAAAAGGTTGGATAATTTACAATCTGCAACAATATTTGTACTTCTGGAGGCTAAGATAATAATACTTACACAGCACTGCTCAAAGGAAGGTAATTGTGACGGGATGGATCACAGAAACCCCCTTGGGGTTGCTGACTGATGTGCCAAGACTACTTCTGCCCCTGCCTTCCTTGCCAGCTTAGGACTCCAGAACTCTGCCTGGTTGTGCCCGACACACGTGCCAGCTACAGACACAGACCCAGGCCTGAACCACATCCCACAAAAACTGCTGGCTTAATTGAAAGCAGCTTAAGAAGTGTTCCTGTCTTTGACACTCAGATGCTCAACTCCCAGTGGGGTCCAAACCCCAAATAAATCTGTTTTACTCTGAATAAAGCTTATACAGGGTAAACTCAAATTGTTCTCCCCCTATAACACCGATAGAGAGATATGCACAGCTGTCCCCCCCCCCCCCCACATTATTAGTACATACTCTGGGTTAAATAATAAGTAAAAAGTAATTGTATTAAATACAGAAAGTAGGATTAAGTGGTTCCAAGTAGTAACAGACAGAACAAAGTGAATTACCAAGCAAAATAAAATAGAACATGCAAATCTATGCCTAATACAGTAAGAAAACTGAATATAGATAAAACCTCACCCTCAGAGGTGTTCCAGTAAGCTTCCTTTTACACACTAGTCTCCTTCTAGTCTGGGTGCAACAATCACTCACAACCCCTGTAGCTACTGTCCTTTGTCCCAGTTTTTTTCACATATCGTTTGGGATGGAGAGGCTATCTCTTGAGCCAGCTGAAGACAAAATGGAGGGTCTCCCAGGAGTTTAAATAGACTTTCTCTTGTGGGTGGACCCCTCCTTCCCCCTGTGTAGAATCCCCAGCTACAAGATGGAGTTTTGGAGTCAGATGGGCAAGTCACATGTCCATGCATGACTCAGAAATTACAGGTAGCAGCCATGGTTCATATGCTACCTTGAACATTCTCAAGTAGACTTCTTATGTGGATTGGAGCCTTCCAAGACCCATTGTACGTCAAGTGTTTCTTGATTGGGCACTTAACTTGCACGTTCCTTTCTCAAGAAGCTGACCAAATACTTTACTAAGGCTACTTAAATTCAAGCAAGTACACTGTCAATATTCATAACTTTGAATAAAAAATGACACATGCATACAGATAGGAGGAATAGATTCAGTAGATCATAACCCTTGCAGAACTATGTTACATGGCATATGTAGCACTAAACATATTCCAGTTATGTCATATATACATTCATAAGCATATTTCCATAAAGCCTTAGGGGGTGCAACATCACAATAATCATCTTAATCTCCATTTTAGAGACAGGAAAGCTAAGGCATAGAAGGTGAAACAATTCATGCAAGGTCACACAGCAAGCCTGTGGGAGAAAGGGGATCAGAGACCAGGTCCCCTATTTCACAGTCTACTGCTTGGTGCCATGAACCATATTGTCTGCTGGTCATGGGCAGTCAGGAACAGATTCTCCTAAGAACATAAGAAAGGCCATACTGGGTCAGAACAAAGGTCCATCTAGCCCAGTATCCTGTCTACTGACAGTGGCCAGTGCTAGGTGCCCCGGAGTGAATGAACCTAACAGGTAAAGATCAAGTGATCTCTCTCCTGCCATCCATCACCCCGCTCTGACAAACAGAGGCTAGGGACACCATTCCTTACCCAGCCTGGCTAATAGCCATTAGTGGACTTAACCTCCATGAATTTATCCAGTTCTCTTTTAAACCCTGTTATAGTCCTAGCCTTCACAGCCTCCTCAGGCAAGGAGTTCCACAGGTTGACTGTGCGCTGTGTGAAGAAGAACTTCCTTTTATTTGTTTTAAACCTGCTGCCCACTAATTTCAATGGGTGGCCCCTAGTTCTTCTATTATGGGAACAAGTAAATAACTTTTCCTTATTCACTTTCTCCACACCACTCATAATTTTATATACCTCTATCATATCCTCCCTTAGTCTCCTCTTTTCCAAGCTAAAAAGTCCTAGCCTCTTTAATTGCTCTTCATATGGGACCCTTTCCAATCCCCTAATCATTTTAGTTGCCTTTCTCTGAACCTTTTCTAATGCCAGTATATCCTTTTTGAGATGAGGAGACCACATTTGTACACAGTATTCAAGATGTGGGCGCACCATGGATTTGTATAAGGGCAATAAGATATTCTCCGTCTTAGTCTCTATCCCCTTTTTAATGATTCCTAACATCCTGTTTGCTTTTTTGACTGCCGCTACACACTGCATGGACATCTTCAGAGAACTATCCACGATGACTCCAAGATCTTTTTCCTGATTAGTTGCAGCTAAATTAGCCCCCATCATATTGTACATATATTTGGGGTTATTTTTTCCAATGTGCATTACTTTACATTTATCCACATTAAATTTCATTTGCCATTTTGTTGCCCAATCATTTAGTTTCGTGAGATTTTTTTGAAGTTCTTCACAGTCTGCTTGGGTCTTAACTATTCTGAACAGTTTAGTATCATCTGCAAACTTTGCCACCTCACTGTTTACCCCTTCCTCCAAATCATTGATGAATAAGTTGAATAGGATTGGTCCTAGGACTGACCCTTGTGGAACATCACTAGTTACCCCTCTCCATTCTGAAAATTTACCATTTATTCCTATTCTTTGTTCCCTGTCTTTTAACCAGTTCTCAGTCCATGAAAGGATCTTCCCTCTTATTCCATGGCAACTTAATTTACATAAGAGCCTTTGGTGAGGGACCTTGTCAAAGGCTTTCTGGAAATCTAAGTACACTACGTCCAATGGATCCCCCTTGTCCACATGTTTGTTGACCCCTTCATAGAACTCTAATAGATTAGTAAGACATGATTTCCCTTTACAGAAACCATGCTGACTTTTTCCCAGCTTTGTACAATTGGCCAGATATATTAAATGCTCCTCTGAAGCAACAGGTAGTAGTCACTGCTGAAAACAGAATATCATACTTGATGGACCATTGATCTGTTCCTAAAGGGCAAACCCTAGGTTCCTTTGTGGAAATGTACTGTTTACGGCCTCTTCCATAGCTTCACTTAACTGTGTTGTTCGACTGATTATATTCCAGTCTGAGGGGAGAATGAATTGTTTGAGAGATGGAAATGGGATACTGAGCCTGTGAAATGAGTTGCTGGATCTCAGTCCACTTCCTTACGTGTCCATATCACAAAAAACATCACAGTTGACACTACTTGGCCATGCTGTTGACAGTGTCATCTGAGGCAAAGAACTGAATAGGTCTGAATTCTATTCTCAACTCAGAGGTGTTTCGTCCTGGGTCAGGGTTCAGAGACATTGTCATGTGGAGAAATGGAGAAAGGGGGCAGGTTATGGGGATTTTTCACTGCCTCTGCTCATGCCGTACCTGTTTTGAGGATTAAAGGGGGATTTCAGTCTCTGAGGACTGTCAGTCTGGCACCTTTCACCAGTGCCAAATCCATTTATGTTCAGACAAAGAAGCACACAAGGCAATTTCCCAGTGATTACAGATCAGAGGGCACCAGAAGACAGCTGTGAATATGAACCTCTCCAGGTCCTCATGTAGACCCCAGGATTAGTTCTTGCCCATCACTTCCTCCTCCTGAGGCTGCTGCAGCCACCACATAGGAGATTAACAAGGGGGTCATATTTACGCTTACAAGAGGAGCTGCTGTGTGATTATGGGTCTATTTAAAATCCTCCGGGCAGCTGCAGTACATAATAACAAATCAGCAGGAGGGAGAGAGGGAGGGAAAGAAGGAGAAGTGAAGGAGGAGGGAGTCAGGAATTTCAGGGATTGTCTTTGAAAAATTGACTACCAAAAAATGGCAGGGGTGCAGTCAAGTTAAAGATGCCCCCTGCAGAGATAGACACACACAGAGGGAGAGACAGAGTGTGAGAGAGAGGCAGACACTGGAGGAACATACTGAAGAGGGGGATTTAAGAGCTTGGAAAGGAAAACTGCCAGACCCGAAATGGATGACATCACACCCTCAACCCACTCATTCCAGAGGGCTCAGTCACACGCCATTGGGCACCTGTCCTAGCTTCTTGAAGTCAGAGGTGTTACAATGAGACAATATTATTAGAGCTTCCAGTCCAACCTGCGCATGCCACAAAAATACACACACACCCCAACCACACACACAAAGATTACTCCCTACAATACACACCCCCGGGTCTTGTTCAGTCCCATTTTGAATGAGACATAAGCAATAGGGCTGCCACGACTTCCCTTGGGAGACTATTCCACCATCTGAATTTAAAACAAGAAGAAATCCTTCCTCATACAGTGTAAAGTCAAACTTTGGGTCTCCCCGCTAAATAAAAAGCATAAAGCACCAGTTCCCTCAGCACCTTTCCCAGGCTTTTTCTTCGGGTGCCTCCATCACCAGAAAAAATGGTGTCACCACATGCAGGAGACAAGGAGAACATCTTTCCAGTTCCAGTCTCCACCTGGGCTCCAAGAATCTTCACAGCCCTGGCAGGCTGGTAAAAGGAGCTGTACCATCACCTCTCCTCAGCTGGTGACTGCTAAGCAACATTGGGTCTGGCCACAGCTTTAGGTAGGTGACCTCCAGAGAAACATCAACTGATGCAGGCAGCAATGGTGCCCATAATTCCATAGGTTAATTCTTCCCTCTGAATCTGTGCTAAATGCAAGTCCCAGTATGGTAGTGGGGGCTCCTGTGCTGCTGAGTGAGAAACCAAGATCGTGACCATCTGTTGTCATTAAAAATTGCAGGTCAACTTTTAATAGCGGGATCAGGAACATTCATTCTCCTTTGTGTTTCAGACAAATTCCAGTTTGGGCAATAACACTCTCCCTGCCTAATCATCCTTCAGTTTGAACTAGCTATCTTATTCGTCTTGCTCCAGTTTGGACAGGCTGGGAAGTGCTTCCTTGTCCTTTCATCAGCTGCTGCATTCCAGACAAAGTGACTGCATTTCACTGATGGCTGGGTAACGGGCTGTAAAATGCTTGAGGATCCTTTCAGGTGAAAGGTGCTAGGGCAATGTCAATCAGAGCAGTCCACATTCCTTCTCCAAGATTATCCTGTGTGACCCCTTCTTGTCCCTCTTCTCCCTTCCCAACAATCACTGCGCTCCCTTTTCCAGCACCAGAAACTGAGTGTAACCCGACAGGGAAGGAGTTTCTCACTAGGATGAGATTTACCTCGATTTCCATCAGTGAATGAGAGAGGAAAAAAATGTCCAAATTAAGCTGCTTGATTACTGAAATTAATCTTGTCACTTAGTGTCCCTGTTCCACAGAACGGGGCCTTTGATTAGCCTCCTTGTTTCGGAATATTACAAGCAGACATTTATTAAGCAGAAGGCAATTCCTCCAGACAAGGAAGGGAGGGGGGAAAGGGACAGCTGATTCCTGAGGGAAGACTGCATGTTAACGACAGGGCCCCAGCTTTGCCTCCATCATAGTGAGACGGGAAGGGGAGGAAGGCTGTTCTGAGAACACTGCTAGAAGCCCCTGAGGATTTTCCCCTTGTATTTCCCCTCTCCCCCACCCCCTCAAGGTATTACTAAATCCCATTCTGCTGTTAGGAACATGGGCTTGGTGTTTATAAGGTGGCAATTCTTACAGCTGATTATCACTATTATTACTACAAACATCAAATAGTAGGTGTGTGGTCCTTTCTCCATGGCCTCAGTTGAGCTCTAACCTGTAGGCAAGGCTGAAACTGGAGAGGGGAAAAAGACCAGTAAAGGAAACCACAGCCTTAATGCAGGAGCTGCTAGATAAAGCAGAGGATTGAGGGTATATTGCTATGCCTGGAAAACAATCCTCAAAAGGACTGAGGGGAAAGGCAACCAAGTGGTGTTTAGGCAGAATTCATTTGTACTCAGGCCAGGTTTGCCTTCATCCCCGAATCTGACCCCAGGTTCTAAAACCCTAGGCTATGTTCTAGCTGACGACATGACTTCAGAGAGGCAAGTAGTGGGGATTGAGTCAATGCATTCATGCATTCGACAAAAGTAAGCTAAGAGAGAAAGTGCAAAATGCAGTAACTCTCACCAGTGGAACACAGTGCTCTATCTGAGCTGAACCTCCCTTGAGAAGTACGTCACCATAACTAGAGAATTATGAAGGCACAAGGGAGTTTGAGTGGCACTATTGGGGAATCCTGTACTATCTACTGAGGGTGGGGCACAGAGGAGGTAGGGGACTGGAATCAGCTGCTGGGGAGGGGCTTCAGCAGAAAGTCTGGGAGAGAGAAGCAAGGTGGGCAGGGAAGAGGAAGGATGAATAAGACCTCCCAATGTTCAGATAAGCTTATCTGAACTGAACTCCTGGTCCTTTTGAGGTTCTCCCTTCACTAATTTCAGGTCACTCACCATTTTTATAAAGCTGTCTGCATTGTAGCACTTCTGTCACATGCTCCAGCTCCCAGACCCTTCTTCCTGTCCCTCCACTTGAGGCTTGAATGGAACATGGCAAAAAAGAGGGCAGCAAGGAACATACAGGCTTTCATACAGCAAGCTGAGATTTGGAAAAAGATGACTATGAGGACGCCAGATTGAAGTGTGTAATGTTTACAGGGATGCAAGGAAACGGGGTACAACAAAACAGTCGGAGAAGGTAACAGGCTCAGATATGCCGTCACTAAGACCCTGGGCAACTAGGAGGCAGCACCTTTCTCGTTAAGTACATCCACTGTCCTGGGGCAGGGAAGCACCCACTCTAGGAACCTGATCCAGCACCTGTCAAAGTCAATGGAAAGATTCCCACTGCCTTCAGTGGGCTTTGGATCAGACCTTAAGTGCAGCCATATGCAATGTCTCAGCATTGTCTCTCTCTGTTCCCTGCTGCCTGTTACAATATCTTGACTGAACAGTGTTAGAGAGGAATCGCCAGGCTGCCTCACAGGCCACATGCTGCTATGTCACGTCATCTTCTCACAGCTTCTGTCCCTGTACAATTATAACAAAGCTCTCATTAAAACCACCTCCTGTTTCTCAGCCTTACAATGGCCTTCCCCTGGACTGACATTATACAGTTAGCACAACAGTTTTAAGCTAGCCCAAGTGTGTTGAGTGTATGTGCACCACTGACTCCTTCAGGAGTGTGATGGATCTGCTAAAATGTCACAATTTTCTTCTAGCTGGGGTCAGAGTTCAAAATCTGGAGTCACTGCTTCAAAATCTTTATGAGAATAGTATTTGAGTATTATGATTGAAAATTCACAACAAATCATTTGTCATATGACAGACATTCCATGAGCAGATCACCAATTCCCTGGTGACCAATTTGCAACCCATTTTTTAGGAACTTTCATGCCAGTAAAACTTGTTTGCACACATTTGCAGAAAGGGAATGCACAATGTTTACAAGCATGGCACAATAAATTCATCTGGTAGCTGGAGTGAATATTCCTAGACAGTTTCTTGCCACATTCACCAACTTCTAATGCTGACAGTGAACTATAATGATTTCCAATAGATGGAGAACATGACAGCCAGGTAAGCACAATACCCTGGCTGTTCAGTAAGCCAAATCTAGAGTGATCACTGTGTCTGTCTCTCTCTCGCCCCACACCTTAGGATAATTTATCTTCGGTCCCTTTACAGAATAAACTCTAAATCCAGTGCCGCTCTTATCTTCACTTCTGTACTATGTCACTTATGATCTTGTATGTTTATGTGCATGTGTGTTCATATACATTTATGTGCCTTCAGATTAAATGTCCTGCACAAACTGGGCATAGGCACTGAACCAAAAGGTCATACTGACAACTCCGCCACACTCACCAGGGCAGGTGAAATGAGATCTCCAAGGAGTGTATGGGAGACCCTAAGGATGCTGACAGATCCTAGGGAATTTCAGAGTTTACTTTGTTTTAAATAAATGTGAAAGGTGCCTGGCTGGCCGGTCTGGAGTCTAACGTCTTCTCTATACCCCAGGACAGGTACAGCATGAAAAGCAGAAGGGCAAGTGGGTATGGGAGATCATTTCCCCATGAACCATTCAATCCATGGCCTCCCCTCTCAGAATAGCAGAAGGTGATTAGACACCATTGTGATGTGCTTTTTATGATGAGGACACTTGCTCACTATACTCTTAACTAGATCATCAAGAAGTTTCACACAGGCAAACTAACTCTCTGGTGGTTATGGCTTTGACTGGACTGGGACAAATGAGCTACAGCTGAAAGGACTTTGTGTCTGTTATGGAACCCTGACCCATCTTCCTCCTCCCTACAACAGTGACTTTAGCAAGTCTGCCCTGTATTCTGCAGCCTCAGTGCTCGCAGCACAGTTAGAGACATGCATTTGTTTTGGTCTCTAAAATGCAATGCTGTGGCTTCACAGTCCCACTATTTCACCCTGCAAGAGAAATACAGATAAGAGAAAGGCAAAGGTTGGGCTTGGGGCATCATACAGTACAAATGTCCACATGCTTTTATCCAAACTCGTCCATACCTACCCAGTCTGGTAGTCTATAACATTTTGCATTTTATGGCACTTATCAGAGGACCTCAAAGCACTTTCCAAACATTATTGAGTTAAGCTTCATAGTGAGCCCAGTCCCAGAAGAGCTTGATCATACTTGCCAATAAAGTCAGAGAGACATTCAACACCTTGCAGGATTAGGCTTTGCATTCTTGGGAGGGAGGGATCTTATTATCATCACCATTGTACAGATGAAGAGACTGATGGCCAGAGAACTCAGAGTTTGCACAGGTTCCCATGGAAAAACAGTGGCAGAACTGGAAAGAGAAGAACCAAGGTCTCCTCATTCGAAATGCCTTACTTTATCCACTAGGCCTCATTTCCTGCCCAACTAGTACACAGAGATGCTTTTCTTGTGAGATTTCCATTGCTTCCTGGTCACAGCAATGATATTGCAATGATTTCAGCATCTGAATCCAGACTGAGCTCAGCAGAATGGATACAATAAAAAACTAGACTCCAGAGCCGACCATTTTCTTGAACCTTCAGAGTTATTCAAAGGGGCCCAGCTGGGTTTCTGACCACTAGTTTGGGGTAAGTTGTAATTATATCGGAACTTCTTTGCCACTGATCTCCCTACTCGAGAGACAGAGTGACAGGGGGGAAATGAGTGGAATGAGGCAGTCTGTTCTGATGAAGAGTCAACAGGATTGGATTTTTTTTCTTTGTACCAAGGCTGTATGAAGCATTGAAATTCCATTCTGAGAAGCAGCAAGCGGCAGAACCTGGTTTCCATAGCACTGCCATGGAAACGGCTCTCTGTGAATCTGTGCCTTCAGGCCCCTTTGCAACTGAAGCATCTCTCTCTCTCCCCCAACTCCCACCTCCACATCACATGTCCCCCTGCCTTTGAATGATTAAAGGGTACAATACACTGGAAAAGTGGGGGCCTATTTGGTCCATTCCTGGATACTAGTGCACAACAGTGTCTTCGAAAGACAGGAAAAGAATGAGTATGATTTATTTTTCCTTTATATTAAAGAAAAATCTAAGGTTAAAAATCCCATCTTAAAACTGCACACATGAAATCTTGCCTAGTAATATAGTAAGGCACAAACCCAGCAATCTCATGCACTGGGTTCTTTTATCTTCCTTTGTCTGCCTGGAACACTAGTTTCCAAAAGTGAAGGATTTAATTAACTGTTAGAGTGCAGAACAGACTCCCCCTTAATCTTCTCTTTTGTTTTTGGTTTCCATCCCATGGCTTAGGTTTAAAAAAAAAATCTTGACATGAATCTCCATGAAATGGATGGAAAAGTCACATAAGGGAGGTGTGCACTGGTGCTGCAAGATTCACCCCATTTCCTCCATATGCCCCCTCTGACCACTTTGGGGAGTTAATTAACACAACAGATGTACAAGGGGCTGGCACTTGGCATGCTGATAGGCATTCTAGCATTACTAGATGTACACTCAGTGGTGATGAACTTGTCAGCTCCACTGGTCAATGGGCCGGAGACTGCTGAGCATTTTCATAGGCAGTCCGTAATGGCCTGTGTCATGTCATGGAATTTTACTTGTGGCTCTCAGATTCCAGCTCTTCCACCTAGCAGCATGGTGCACCGATTGCAGGACCACCAGACAATCCCATCGCACATTTTTTTCATTCCTAATACCCTGACTTTTGCACGTAGTATCATAAAAGCTGCCACTAAACCTGCTACCTCGACACCTTATCTCTGGGTAACCTCTTTGGCAAACCCAAATTGAACTACCATCTTTATGCAGGCAACTCACAGATTTACCTGTGTACTTCAGATCTGTCTTCTTCTGTCCATACTAAAATGTCTGCTTGTCTCTCTGACATCTTGTAAATTTCTAGCCATTAGCTTAAGCTCAATATAGTTGAAACAGAGCTCAGAGCTTTACCTTCAAAGCTCTTCCACCACCTTCTTTCAGAATCACTGTTGACAATACCATCTCACCTGTCACTCACGTCCATAACTTGACCATCACCTTCCACTCAGACCTCTCTCTGGTTTCTCACATGCCAAATTTAAATCTTACAGACGATTTCAGCATAACGTCTCTATGATGCAGCTTTTCCTATCTATCCACATGGCTAAGACTTTCATCCAGGCTCCCATCATCTCGCATCTTGATTACTGCAACATCCTTCTTTTGGCCTTGACGAATGCAATCTTGCCCCAATCACAGCCATTCCGAATGCAGCTGCAAAGATAATTTTCCTATCCCATCACTTTGACCATGTTGCTCCTGTCTTTGCAGCCCTCTAACACCCCCTTCTTTGTAGCATTAAACATAAGCTGTTTGTCTTCACTTTTAAGAATGTGAAGGACTATCCCCACCTGACCTATTATAGCATATTGAAAACTGTGACAATTACAAGCTGTCATTTTAAATCCTGGCCCTGCTTGCAGGGCTGGGGGTTCAGTAGGGAAGTGTGCAGTCTGGGCCTAGCAGCAGTCCGGGCCTAGCAGCAGTCCTTTTGCAGACAGCCAAAGAGTGCAAGGTGAGGTGAGCTGTGTCTCTCTCTTTTAGGGAGCAGCCTGTTTTGTTCTCTCTGTTTTGTTGTTCTTCTGTGTTCTGAATTCTAAGACCTAAAGTAACATTACAACTTTCTAGCAAGAATTTTATGTTTTTATCTAATTTCTCTGATTGTTTGCTGAGCAACTCAACACCTATTATCTCTCATTCAGTATCAAGAGCTTGACTCCTGCCTCTGATCGGCCCATGATGCCAGCCTCCATCGCCCACTTGTTACATTTTCAAACAAGCCTTTGTGCTTTCTCTCAGGCTGCCTCTCACGCATCAACTTCCTCAAAACTAACTCATTCCCCTCCTTAGAACTCTCCTTTGCTGTGATGCCTGCAAAAATCTTGACAATGGTTAGGCTGCTGGTGAGCTGAAACCACTGCCTGTCACGCTGAGTGATACGCTCTCATTGTTTCCTTGTACTCCCCCATCTTTCTATATCCAGCTGTTGTCTCTAATCTTATACGTAGATTAGAAACTCTTTGAGCCAAGGACCATCATTCTGTTCTGTGTTTGTACAGCTCCTACCACCACCAGGTCTTGACCCTTAACTATAGCACCTACGCGTTATAAAATAATGAAATAAATAATAATACACAAATGCAGCAGCATCACTAATCCAGTCCACAAGTCTCTCTTCTTTAAGAGGCTTCAGTACTGGTGAGAGACAATGGATTGACAGCCTGGGTGACAGAAATCCTCTACTTGGCCTCAGAAAAGGTATAGCACAGACAGCGGCAGTGCAGATTTCCTGCACACACTGCACTATCTGCCTATATACCTCAGCCCTGTTCTGAAGAGACCATGTCTAGAGGTGAAGAACAGTTGAGTTTCCCCATGGCCAACTCAGTCTTTGGTCTCTGCTGAGGTGGGCAAAAAGGGGATGTTACTCCACCAGCAGAAAGTGTTCCTAATCTCTGGAGATTCAGCCCCCATGAGATCTGCTCTGTATAAAGGAATCCTTAGGTAGAATAGACACACTATAACAGCTCATACACCATGAACCACTTCCTGCAGCTGGCATGGCAGAGGGCACAACCAGGAAGGAGGAGGCCTTACCCAGGCTTCTGTATCTTCCAGCTATCCTCTGCTGCCCTGACAGCTCCCTGGGGCTGCTGTTAGATGGCACTGAGTAGTTCAGTGTACCAGTTCAGCCTAAAGTGGCCATGGGATCAGGGAAGTGCAAAAGGACCTTTGTGTCTCTCAACTGCACCAAATGATTCTTGATCACGGCAAAGGATCTGGCCTTCGTCTCTGGGACAATGCATAGGAGTGTCCTCTTCAAGGCCACATCCTCAATGCCAGCATGCTGCAATTTTCAAGATCAACAGCGATGTCAGGAGATGCCAGCAACTAATGGCCCTGTTGAGAGGATTACTCCAGATACACATAGAAGATTGGATGCCAATAGTAGATGGTTCCACATTGCTGTAGACACACTGGGGCCAGGTATGACTAACACCAGAAGAGTGTTATGTGGCAAACTTCACAAGATAGTTGCAGGATCTAGTTCATTTCAAGGTTGTGACAAACCTCTAGCCATTCATAATATTAATTAACAGCAGTGACCTAGACCAAACAGCCCCTTGGATGCCGAGTTTGCTCATTCATTTGAGATATAAAACTGTTGCAGAACACACACCAGGGAAATTCCTAGTGGTGTCTGACCCCTAGTTGAAGAGCCCTGTTGATCACATTTTCCAGAGACTTGTGGTGCTATAGAAGCACAAGTGGTTGCTGCTTTGAATGGTCTGCCATCCTCATCACAGACGCTAGAACGGATTCCAGTGGCCACTAATGCAGACCATATCCCTGTCGATATGACATATTTGGCCCATTTATTTGTCAATCAGTCTCACACCTGTCCTGTCACTTCTGTGCAACGAGAGGGGAACTCCCCAAAGCAGAAGATTACCTTTGGCAATAGGAGATTAGTCCTACACTCCTTGCAGGATGATCTATTGGAAGGGATACATGAAGGATATCAACACCTCATGCAATACCAGGAACAAGCCCAGTGTTCGTGTGACAGCCCAGCACAGGGCTTGCAGGATGACAAGACGCTAACCAACGAGCCTCTCACTCCCACAACATTACTCACTAGACCTTGGGAAAGAATAGCAATAGGCCAGTGTGAGGAAAAGAAATACCCACACAGTTGTCATTGGCAATTTTTCTAGATTTCGATACATTCTACTTCTCACTAGACTTACAAGCATATAGGTCACAACTAAGCTACACAGCATCTTTTCTCATTTGAGCATTCCAGAAGAAACAGTCACTGACTGCAGAACACAGTGGGTGACCCCCTGCCCCTAATAGAGTCAAGGCAAAGCGCTCATTCACTTCAGTGGGGCCAAGATTTCACTCAGGGTGTTAGCACCGAGTTCCAACACAGCCCTTCTCTGATATATGACCTGTACTTCCTCGGAGAGGAGATCCTTCCCCCTTCACTTCTTCCTCCTCCCACTCCCCTCCCCACCACCACCCATCTTCTCCAGACCCTTTGAGCACTGAAGCCTCACTTCTTGCCCACTCTCATCAAGCCCTGTTCCATACAACCCCACCAGACACAGACACAGTCATCTGCCATGGTCATTACAGCCCACAACACCCCAATGCTTCCCTGCTGCCAAATGGCTCTCCCAAAAATGTCCTACTTGCCCTCCACATAACTGTTCCCTACAGAACTCCACAGCACTCATGCTCTCCCACATGTTGTCCTTTGCCTCCCTGTGCCCCTGCTCCTACATATACCCTCATGGTACAGAGAGGAGATGTGTGCACTAGGTAGCGTGCATGTGTGAGAACACAGAGAAGATGAAAGTCATGGCTCTATTTGGGTGAGGACTTAACCCTAAAAATGGTGAGTTATGTTGCTGATACAGTTACTCAAACAACTGTAACTGATATTTAACAAATATTTTTGTTTTAGAGGACATACTCACAAATTTGTGTATATTTCATAGAGGTGGCATTTCTGTGCCATTGAAAATGTCATGGTTTTTGGAGGAAAAAAGTTAGTCCTGAACTGGGACAGGAAGTCAAACAATTTTTTTAAAATGATTCTATTTCAGGGGAACCAACATGGAATTTTTCAACTTTCTGGCTGCCACCTGGACAGCCTGGGGAACAGTTAGCTATATGGTGGGCAGGAAACCAGGCCGGTAGGTAGGATGGCTTGCCTGCTTTCTACCAAAAGTTTTAACAGAATTGACACCAAATGAACATTTTCCAATGGAAAACTGTTCCATCAGAAAATCTGTGACCAGCTCTAGTATATCTAAACACATTTCACCAACATTCATAAGAGTAGTGTAGCTTCAGGGTCATACACAGCTTCACATTCACAGCCTCTTAGAATTGGTATGGTAATTTCCAACTTTTTCTGCTTTCTGTGTATATAAATGCATCTGATTTCTGTGTGTTCCATTCTATGCATCCAGTGAAGTGGGCTATACCCCACGAAAGCTTATGCTGAAATAAACTGGCTAGTCTCTAAGGTCCCACAAGTATTCCTCATTTTCTTTACATCTGTCCTTAGTTTGTTTGCAGATAAGCAACAAAGCCAAATCTGTATCTACACATCATTAAAATATTGAGCAAATGAAATACAGCAAATGTTCACAATTAAGCCCTTTTGATTTCTAATAGGATGAGATCCTCTAAGGAGAATTGCAATTTTTACTCCTGCAATTCTTCTCCCTCAGACGATTCTGATTAACTTTTTTCCTTGATTTCAATTAACAATCTTTGGCTGATTTGGGCTCTGATCCTACAATAGATAGCATGCCAGTTGACTGCAGTCCCTGCGCAGAGCCCCAAAGAAATCCATAAGACTCTGTCTGGGAGCAGCAGTCCACCCACATGTGATCAGATGAAGGATGGAGTCCTTGGCGTCCCTGTATGTTTTACTCCATATAAAATATTGTGAGCTTTGCAGGATGTAGAATTGCAGCTTCAACATTTTTTTTCCTCGGAAAGCTCTCCTCATCCCCACTATCTCATTCACATGGGACTGTATGGCTGGGCTTTGAGCTGGGAAAATTAAAATTTTGCCACCTTCAAATGTTACATCTCTCTTTTTCCTGAGGGCTGCTAAAGATCCTGTGTCTCTGATCTGAAATTGTAGCAATAATTGTATTTCCCATTCTGTGCTCCATCGTTGATTGTTTGGCAGGAATCCTAGAATATTAATTCACAGAAAGATTCATTCTGCATTTCAAAATCTAATTTAAAGCAAATCATTTTCTCCAGGAAAGCTACGGGATGAGCATTTCCCCGTCCCGCTGGAACTCCAAATATTTGGATAGTTTTTTAAAGGATTTCACTTTGTATCATTATATCCACCTATCTTATCCTCCACTATATTTTACAAATGCTGATTTAAATTCTTACCACTCACGTGACTGTTTCTTCCTGCTTTGTACAGCCACCACTTCTCATAGCCAGCCAGATAATGTACAGTGGTTGCAGCTTTTCAGGGATGATGCTCAATGCACTTTGGTTTCCTATTTTGTTCTTCTTCATTGTAAAGCTTTTTGTTTATTTTAAGCTGGGTCAGGGTGAAGACATTCACTTTAGTTATGTTATCAGCTCATGCTTTTGCCTTTGTTTGCTTAGATTGCCATAAAGTAGTTTTCTTTCTAACTATTTTTGTTGAAGTGCCCAGAAGTTTTCAAGGATAGGTATCTAAACATTTCAATATATCATCATTAATAAAAACTTTTCAAAATCTCTTTGAATCCCCAACACCAAAATCCACCCACAACAAATTCTCTCAACACTTTCTCCCCTTCCCCGCAACCACACACACAGAGGTTTCCCCACCTCCATTCTTTTTCTATTCCCCTCCCATTCATTCTTTGCATCATTGTTCTCTTGCATGTGAATTAAGGAGAGGTAGACTGCACAGTGAAGGAGATAGGGCTGAAAGCAGCTCGGAAAGGGGCTGATTCACTTAAAAAAAAAAAGACTGGACATTCGAACTTGACTTCTTGTGCAATTCATTTTTGTGGCTATGTCTGAGTTCCAGCTGGAACAGAAAGCAGAAGGGACACTATATCAGAAAGGAAAGCCATTTTCAGGATACCTCAAGCCCAACTAGAAGAAGAAAGCACTGGAAGTCTTGCAGAGAATGTCTATTTGGGTGATGTCCTGCCCCAGTCTCCCGCTCAGAAAGCTTTGGGTAAGCGTTTTTTGGATTAACGACCACATCTTTGAAGATCTGCCCATCACCTGAACAAGTAGTTGAAGCATTCTGGATGCTGTTTTCTCGGAGGCTTTTGGGGGAGGGGAAGGGGGTTAATTCTTTCTTTTGCTGAGGGTAAAGGTTGGTTGGAGTTTTTTTATTGGCTTTTAATTTTGGTTGGTTGGTTTTAGTTTTCACCAGAGGAGGGTTAGTCAGCTCATCTCTTTTCCTTTCATGCTGCTCTGCACATGGAGGTGAGGAAGGGACTGGGGCAGCAGTTGATTCTCAGGCTATTTACAAGACCCCCTAACGCTTCTTCTGTGATGCAGCTACTCCTCCTGTTCAGGAAGGAAGTGTGCTCCAAGCAATGTCATGTGCCTTCCCCTCCCCTGCAGGGAATCAGTGTAAGCATTCCAGTGCAGCTGAGCGAGCACCACTGGAATGCCATCAGGCAGAGGGGCATTAAAGAAGGACACTGGCAATGTCAAGATACAGCTAAATCAGGAGGTCCATGAATATACCTGAGATAGGACCCCTTTCCTCTCCTGGAGAAATAGAAGTACAAGCAAATAATCCCAGTATTGCGGGTCAGATATTGCTAAGCTCTAGCCTGCTTAGTGACACCATCCAAAAGTTTATTTGTGTAATATGTCTGGAGGGTGTCTATGTGCACTAATTCTTTAGAGGCTGAAGAGAGACAGAGCCTAGCAATCCAAGAATTTGTAGAAGGGGAAGCAGCAAAGAGGAAAATCACTAAGGAATCAGTTGTGGCTATAAGCTTCATATATGGCTTCTGGGAGCTCAGAGGAAGCACAGCCACCTAAACAGCTTTGAACAGGGTACAGCATGTGTTCTCTCCATTAGCCAGTACAGATGGGAGCAGTGGGTTACGGGCCTTCCCTCCTTCCTCAAGCAAGTCTGGCACCAGAAATGTTGCTAGGCTTACTTACGGCTTGTCCGTACACAGCGCTGGGATTAGGGAGTAGCAAGTATGGTAATTGCCCAGGCTCCATGAAGTTACATGATCAGGCTTCAGCCCCTCAGTTTCTGCCCTGGGCCCCTGTAAATCTAGCCCTGTCCATACACGCTCTTGCAACAGTTTAATTAAACTGGTGCAAATCTCTGTGCGAACACACTTATATCAGTTTAAAATTGGGTTTATGAGCCAGGTTTAAATCAATTTATGAGAGTCCACACACAGAGTTGCACTACCTTAGTTTAAAATCAACCCTTTAGTTTAAAAGGTGCCATTCTGAGACCATAGTTCTTGCACTTTTCTGAGCACAAGGGCCCTGATTTATCACTGTGTCACGCCAGTTTGACATCAGCGCAGCTCCCCTGAAGTCAGTGGAGTAGTGCAATGGAGAGTCAGGCTTGTGGACTGCAGTCAGGCCCTTTAGATACTTTTCACTTCTACACATACAGCGATGGGCTTTTTACGAGGGATGGGGGGAACCCGTTTGACACAAATAAAAATAAGCCCAATGATCCCCTCTTTTAAGTTTCCCCAGGTTTCCTACTTTTAGCCATAAGTCAAAGTACCAAAATCCTGTGAGAGAAAGGCCATTCTTGTGGTTATTTCTAACCTGACCAGAATAGAAATGGGCTGTGACCTACTAGCTACACCTTTTATCTATAAGCTGACGGATGAAAATAATCCCATTGCAATACCACGCTGATGCTTCATAACATGTCATCCCATGACCCCACACTCCAACAATGGCATTTCTCTGGAGCACTAGCCTAGTTTGTGCCACTGCCAGGCTGTCAAACTGCTGTAAAGCTGGCCACCTGGGCTTAGCCTCAGCCTAGGACAATTCTCAGTTGCCACAGAGCTGTAGTGGCGCCTGTGTCACCACCCAGGCCCACAACTCCATCTGTAGAACATGCAACAGAGGGAAAAGGGCTGGAGCACTCCTGTGTCTGGCTAGTTTGAAGCTGCCAAAATGGCCTCTCAGAGACATCAGAAGCCAGTACAAATTCAGGAGTCCTTGAATCAATGGCCAACTATAACCAAAGCCCAGACAAGTAGGGGAACACACAGAAGGAGAGCTGGTTTAAAATTATTTCACCACCCAGACCTGTACTGAGCACAGCTCAGCTGATCCAGAGAATCTGGCCCAATGTCAAAAGGTCCTAGACAAGTTAAAGACTCTTATTGTCCTGCAGACTAAGGCTTACAGAATGGAGAACTAGGCCCTCAAAAATCAGGACCATCCTACAAATTTCAAGTCAGGTGACACCCCTACATTCTCACCAACCCATCTCACCCCCCACAGTCTTCTCCACTAGCTTCTCTTCAGAATGATTTTCAGTCCTAGGTGCAGGAGCTAGAAGTGGAAGACACATTTTAACCTGACATTTTAACCATTTTAACCATTTTACCTATCACCTAACCCCCCTCTTCCATACTGCTATGGCAGCATCCTACAAGTTGAGGTAATCACTTTGTAAAGAAAGAAGTGGGCATGACATGGGCACTCTCTACCCCAATACCACCACTGCCATTTCTTATTCCTCCACCCACCCACCCACCCTAGCTAGTGGTTCTGAGCTTACATTTGGGAGCATGAAGTTCACCTTCCCAGGGCTGGAACAGCTACCTACTTTGATTCCTATGAAGGGTGTGCCAATCTGGACTGGTAAAGTAAGATCCCTTTCAGAGAGTGAAAAATAGGGAAGCAGCGTTCAGCACTTCAGATGTCAAGAAAGAAAGAGTAAGAAAAAGAGAGAGGAGAGGAGAGAGAAGACCACATAGAAAAGCCAGTGGGAAAATGTCCTAATTTGGACAGACAGGCCTCATTGCCATGGCAACTCTGAATCGCCCCACAGCGGGTGGACCTGACTTTATATGTAGCGTTAAACAGTTCAGCCATTAAAAAGAAAAGGGGGGAAAATGCAGGAAAGGTATTCAGTGACAAGATGCTTGTCTTCTGAGGGGCACTCTGGTAGGTGACATGAACACTCTGGTAGGTCTTGAGTTGTATTCTCCCACCCACCCCTGTAAATACAGACACACATTAATACATTTGGTTCCGTTCTGAGGAGTGAGTCCTTCCCTCCCTGCTGGCTGACCTGCTCCCCCGAGTCTGTAGGGCATGAGCAGTGGGACTAAATCCCCTCTCTTAATACTCTTGTGAGGGGAAGCAACAGGAGTAATAGGGAAAGAGAAAGAGGAATTAACCCCTTCTTTCTCTTTATATGCCCTACCATAAAAACCACACACACCACAGGACCAGGGTCGGAGGGAAACCAGTAACCAATGAAGCAGCAGGTAGGGACAGTAGAGAACAGCCATTTGTATAAAATATGAGACTTTGCCATTGTGTGACTGTGCCCTCATCTACATAAACACTACTAATCCCTAACATCATGGACTCCTCCAGTGACACACCAGACAAAAATGATAGTGCTGAAAGGAAGCAGAGTGAGTGCTAGGATCACTCAGGGAGGGAGACAGTGAGTGGAGGAGAGGCATAGGGAGAGCAAGATAGGGAGGAACAGTTCACTAAAACTCACACAATGCATATTTTACTTGCTCTGAGAGAAAGTCATCCCTCTGGTTATTAATTAATTATTCAGATTTTGCCTAAAACCTTTCTGTTTGCTTTAGCTGATGAATGACTCTAAACACTACTCACCTTCATATTACTTCCTCCTTCCATTTGAACGCTCGTCCACTCAATTCGCTCCTCCGCCATTACTGCTGCCTTCCATTCCTCCTTCAGTGTAACACCCAACCCCTCTCGCATCCTCCCCAGCCCCTTTGCTATCTCTGGGCACAATCCCTAAGCCCTTCCTCACACTAGGTAGCACTTGTTCCCATAAGAAGCCCCACTGACTTTGCAGGCATGACCTGTATAAGTCCCACTTACGGGTTGCAGAAGCAGGCCTACACCTCAGAAGTGGATCCCTGCAGTCAGGGCAGAGTGAGACCAGGACCACGATCCTCAAAGGTACTTAGGCATCTGTCTACATACCTTTAAGGATCTAGGCCCAGGTGAGCAGACAAGTAGGAAACTCAGAAGGGAGTAAATAACTTCCTTACAGGTACCAACCTGCAGCATCCAAAATGAACTGAAAATTATGTGTTCCTAGAAGGCAGGGGAGTTCTTTCCCTAAAGATTTCTAGATGCAAACTGGTAAAAGGATTGTCACACCAAGGTCCCTGGCAGGGGGTACTCACTCACAGCAGATTAGTTCTTTCCAGGTTCAACACTACACCTTCCCTTGCAGTCGCTCAACCCATGGCCTTCTCTCTTGGTCTGCAGCCCCTCTCTCATTCCAGGGACTGCAGCTTCCTCTTTCTGACTCAGCCTCGCTCCCCCCAGTCACTGTGTGGTTTCCCCTTCCAGGATATATAGTCTGACTGGACCTGCTGTCCAGGCAATGCCACTCTTGTCACTCATTAGTAAAGGAACCAAGACCCACCCACTACTCCAGCCTCCGGGCACAAGCACAGAGACCCTACAACACGCAGCCAAGGTCTGCTCAGGTCCCAACTTTACTATTCTCTCCCTAGGCTGCTTTCTACCCACCTTCCACAGGCTTTCTGAGTACATCACTGGCATCTTCTATTGCCAACTTCCTGGATTTGTACAAGCCCAACCCTCGATTACTCAGCTGAGCTCCATCTTCCACCTTGGGGTTGCTTCTCCAGCCTAAGCCCCTCATGTGTGGCCTATATCACTAACTGGCTCTTTGTCAGTTTCCTTAACCCTTTCAGGGCTGGTGTGGAGTGAACATCCCTTCAAATCCCCTTCACCTTGCTGTCCTGTAGTCTATTTATATTTGCATTTATTTTTTGTTTTCAAACTAAAACATCACCTCACTTCTCCATTCACTTTATTTATCAAATGGAAGCAGACCTGTGGGTCAGTTGAAGAGTTCATGATTAGAGCTGTGTGGTAGGGGAGAGAATACAGCCACACAATGGTACAGCTACACCTCTTCCACACACTGTTACCCTTCGCTGTATACACCCACTTCTACACTGGTGATGCGAAACAAAGATCTTGTAAGGCAAGAGAACCTTCTCCCACTACCATGGTCTAGAACTGAAGAGAAAACAAAATAACTAACCAAATCTCACTCCACTGCTAGTTAATAAAAGAAGCCAATGCATTATTCAAGAGAGCTCTATATTTTATGGCTGCTGCATGGAAGGAGCTGCTGGCTTGCTTCTGGCATTCTGGTAGTGCAAGATATATTGCAACAGCCTGTTTCCTCCCTCTATTGTTATCACAGACACTCATACAGATGGGCAAACACGGACATAACTGCACACGCGCGGACAATAGACACTGCTCTCTGACGAACCTGTAGTCCAAAGCAGAAGAGGGAAAAAGCCATGGCTAGCAATCTTCAGAACTTTTCCCAATAGGCAGCATCTGTGAGGAGGTCCCAGCACCTATTCTGTCTCCCACCAGTGCTTATGCCAGCTCATTTTGCCTATAGCTAGAATGCTGCCAGCCAAAACTCCAGTTTATAACAATTTAGATGATCAAACTTAAAATTAGCGTATGTTTACCAAACCTTCCCAGAGGAATAGAGCAAGGGGCTGCAAGATCAGAGGGAGGGATCTGCTGTTTAAATAGATCGGTCAAGAGGATTTGTATCATGGATTCATTCCAAGATATCCAGAGCTGGTCATCACGACTCATCAATGATGAGGTGGACCCAGTGTTATGGTGAGTGGCACCAATCATTCTTTGACTGAAGCCGTTCCACAGTCCGCAGTTGAGCACTTGGCATTAAGCACTCTGCACAAAGGCTTAATTAATGGGCCATAAAGTGATGTATTAAATCTAAATTAAGACACCAATTGACTACTAAAAATTCACATTTCTGGCTGGGTAATGACTGTGTCAGAGATCTGAATCTATTCAAAGACCAGCAAAGCTCACCCATTAGACATTTAATAATCAATTGGTTATTCAATTAACCACAGACATTTTCTTCTTGAGAGAGAGGGAGGCTGGAAAGGGTTGAGGCAGTCATCGAATTATAGAAAGAGAGATAAGGAAGACATGATGGATCAGGCTTTGTCCATCACCATTCCCACTCCTGTGCAAGACTGTTTCCTGTAGCAGCGCACTCCCAAACTTTGTCAAGTCCAATTATAAATGACTCAGGTGATGAAACTTCTACCACTTCCCTTGGGAGGCTAATCTGTAGAGTCTAATAGGTCTTACTGTGAGGAAATGTTTCCAATAGCCATCCTAAGTTCCCTTTCACTCAGCTTTCTCTCCTTACACTCCTCAGATCATCTTGAACAACCCCCCTCCCTCCCTGGGCTTTAGGCCTTTCAAAAGTTTGCAGACAAAGGTTTGCCTCACTTGCCGAGTTATACATATTTTCTTCTTTTAATCTTTATTTCAGTCCACCTCTGTTTTTTTAATCATTTTTTGTTCCCTTCCTGAATTATTTCTGGTTCCTTTGTAGGGAACCCAAACAGGCATTTTAACATTGCCACCAGAGCAGCCTGGACTGGACCAAATGGGAATCCCTGTCTCACCTGAATGGCTGTATGAGCAATGACAAGAGACTGAGGAGAGGAAATTGGAGCAGAAAATAACACACCTGCTCTTTAATTATTAAGGCCCCCGAGGTGCATTGAATTTAAGTAATTTTTAGTAAACCTGCATTGAAAATATAATTAAAGGACCCAACCACCCCATTCCCTGGAGAAGAAAAATGGAATAATCCAGCTACTGCTGCTGTCATCAACACAAATTCTTTTGTAAAGGGGCTGCTTTACTGGGAGAAACTTTCAAATTCATCTAGCGCAGTACCATGTGGTCTGTTATAATTGCTCCTAACACATTTGCTGATTTCCAAAGCTAATGAATGTGAGCATGAGCCACTGGTCATATGTCTGTGTGGGACTGTGTTTGACTTGCTCTTACTGCATGTGTGTCGTTGTGTGTCTTTCAGTAGTCATGCTGTATGTCAGTGTGAGTCATAGTGCATGTGTGTGTGTTAGAGAGCCAACGAGAATTACTAGATATGATTGTGAGAGCCAGTGTGAATCACAGCATATGATTGTGAGTGTCAGTCTGAGTCACAGCTCATGACTGCCTATGTGAGTCCATGAGTCACTGTGTCTGTGTGAGTGTTAATGTCAGTCACAGTGTATGAGTGTGTATGAATGTGTTTGTGATACATTGTGTGTGGGTTACTGTGTAAGTGTTTGTGCAGAAATCATGGTACATGAGTGTTTGAGAAACTCACAAGTTCAATGTTTAGTGTCACAAGTAGAGCTGGGCAAAATTTTTCAAACTATTAAACAACAATAATAGTTTCAGATGACCTAAAACTATTGTAAATTTGACACAAATAGTTCTGGCCCTTCACAAAACAGCTAGGAGAGGAAGTGGTAGTACTACTGCTGCTGCCACTATAACCGTAATCCTTGTGATTAGTGCACTCACATGAGATGTGGGAGACCCAGGTTCAACACCCTGCTCTGGAAGAAGCCTGAAAATAACTCCTTCAGTTTACCAAAGATTCAGTGTGAGCCAAGCCAATTTTTTCCAGACCTGCCACTAAACCATAACATCCATTACTCATCCAGCTCTAGGGCCTAGATCCCCTTATGCTCACATTTTTCTGTTCCCTCTGCATTCTCTCCTTTCTTTCGCCAGGCTATTTCAATCTCAGGTCACACATGAAATGCAGCAATAACTTCTACTATGCATTCCAGCTATGGGGGAAAGGGTCATTATTATCAAGATTTTCAGAGTGAATAATGATTTGGAGGGCCAATGTAAACTACAGTTTAAAAGGAGCCTGATTTTCAGTTGATGGATACCAAGCATGTTTTTAAAAATCCTGGCCCCTTTAAGGTGTCTCAATTTGGCATCCAAAATGGAGGTACCTGCAATCAATAGTCACTTTTGAAAATCTTGGCCTGTTTCACTGAATTGCATCACTTCCTGTGATGGTGGGTGGGGCATGTTCAGGTGCCTGGTACAAGGTGTCTGGCAGCTTCGTATGTAGTGCCAGGTGCTAACGGATCTCTACTCCATCCGCCCTGATGCCACGTGCTGTCTACCCACCTGACCTTGACACAGAAAATTGCTTGTGAATCTTGCAGAGAGCCCAGTTTCTGAAGGATTCCCAAGTGAACCGACCCTGCAGATTCACTTTGAGACTTGAATCAGTGAACTTCCAAAAGCTGCCCCATCTGTCCTCCTCTTTGTCCAACACAGGTTCCTCACTACTCCCTAAGCAGCTGCCTCCACATTTAAGAATCTTCTGCTGCCCACTTCTCACTTTCGGTGTCCTTACAAGAGGATCACTTATCCTGGCCGCGTTCCCTTCCTTTTCTCCTGGGCCCTTCTGCTGCATCCCACAGGTATCTGGGTTACAATAGCATTGGCCACTGCCTCCTCAGACCTCTGAAGTGTCTTTCTCCACCCCCATCCCCAGTAGTTCAACAACACTGAGGAAATCCTCCTGCTGCCAATGCCAGCTGGCTGCACTGAGCTGGGTGAGAGAAACCCCATAATTCTAGCACAGGCTCATTTGGAAGGGGAAAGAGGGTCTATAAACAATGGATTAGGAGAGATGTGTATGCCACTTCTTGGAAACCACCAAGTGGGGCAGAAATAATGAAGGCCCGTTGAATGGAAGGAGACTTGTGGCTGTATGAACTTTGTGTGCTATTCAGCCCTGTGCAGAGAGCCTGCACAAAGCCTATGTACCATTTAAGATTATTTCAAGGATTTAAGCAGAATATAAGTCAACAAATTCATTCCAGGTTTAACCATCACTCCATGTACGGAAGTGCGTAATGAGTGCATTGAACCTTAATGCCATGGCTTCAGTAGACGTGAGGCTGGATGTGAACATTTTACAGAGTTCTAGGAGAAAGGCTTTACCAGGTAATTCCACCTCAGGGTAGTTAGTTTCATGAAAATAACCAACAAGGTGTTTGGCTGTTCATTAGAAACTCCTCTCTAAGCTTCATCCTCTTTTCCTCCTGTCTCTGCCATGGTGCACAATGCCTACACTAGTCAATGATGAGAGGATCACCAGCCAGCCAAGCCTGTGATGTGAAGAACTGTGTCAACTGTGTAATTAAATCATTTCTGTAATTACTGTCATGCACTTATAAATAATTTAGACCTGCACATTCTTTCTGTAGGTGACACATGAGAGAGAATACATTGCAAAGAAAAGAGAAAGGGGGATACATAATAATAAAAGCACTTATTTATATGGGACTTTACATTTTTAAAGCACCATATGAACAATAATTCAGAAAAAGGTAGAGTGGCAAACAAAAAGAGGGTGAGATAGAGAGAGACAAAAGAGACTAGAGGCCAAAATTGGGAGAGACCAATATCTGCATACACACACATGCATGCACGCAATGGCCACCTGGTGCAGCTAATATTTTGGAAGTAAACTGTGCCTTGTTGTCTGCAAAAGTACTATAGCTCGGCTCTCTAACTCTAATTTCATAGCGACTACTGAATGCCTGTGAGTTTGGAAGTGAAGAAGGGGAGCCAATTACACAGAAAGGGATCACCAAAATAAAGTTGGGGATATGATGGAAAACTGAGCTGCGGGTAACAAACATACACTTGGAGGGGCCAACACCTCCATCTCAGAGCCTCGGTGATATTTTCTTCAGTCCTCTCTGGCTCAGAAGCTTGGCACTGATTATACTGCCAGCTTCCTGGAATCTGGCCACTCAGACCGGCATGGGGACAGGATAAGTCTAATCTGCTTGTGGCTGCAATTCTCTCTTCTCTGCTTATCCCATCCTAAGACCCATGAAACGAGCATTGGGCCCGGGTGGTTCAGCACCATGGACAGCCAATGATAATTGCTGACATTTTCAGAAGTGACTGGTGATTCTAGGTCCCTTGATTTTTGAGAGCCTAACTTGAAACACCCTAAAGCAGCCTGATTTTGAGAAAGAGCTGGGCTCTCACCCTCTGATAATCAGCCCTCTTTACAATGACCTAAAATTGCTAGTCATTTGAAAAGGTTGGGTGATGGTAAGAAGTTATTAATAAAATAAATAATAAAAAAACCCAATAGATTTCTCTCCTTCTCCATTCCTTTCTTCCCTGCAAGTATAGCAATATATCACACACACACACACACACACACACACACACACACCATTCAGAGAACATACTAAAGATTGCAGAGTGAAGCGCACAGAAATTAGGAAATGCCAGTATTAAAGTTGCCTTTCCAAACTTGAGTCAGCTTCCTCGTGCATGTGAATTATCATATAATCTTTATCACCTACTATTTTCTACCATAAGACACCTGTCTGACAGCCAGGGCTGCTTTGCCCCCTTCAGGGTCACAGATGCTACGGCAGCCACTCCTTAACAGACTGCAAAGTTTGGCCATTTGCTTGCGGCAGAGTAGCCTGTGCTGTAAGTTTGGCATTGGTCTCTAAACAGCCCATTAGCAAAACAGCAACTCAGGACTCAGCTGTCTGTGCCTTCAGACCGAGAGAGAGAAAAACCCTTCAAAACTGAAAGTACTTAGTTGCAGTGTTTAGGGCTAGGCCTTGGTCTGGCTTAGCCCCGAACTGTTCCTCTTCTGTTCCAGTTTTGCCCAGCTCTGCCTGACCAAACCCAGCAGGCCAGTTAAGAAGGCTTGCCTGTTCCTGACTGGTCAGTATTTCCTCCCGGCCCTTCTAGGCCTCTGGGAGATTATCTGGTTCGTGGCCCAGTCTAAGTGGATTTTCCTTGGATGGGGAACATCAGGGTGCTGATGCCTCCAGCAGGGGGGCAGAGACCCGATAAACCCAGTCACACACTTCCAGCCACAGGACAGTCCCAGGGACCCAATTTCTCCCCCTCCACAATAATGCCACCATCCCAGAAAAAGAAGTCTGTATTCTGGTGCTGTGAACCAGACCAGTGTCATACATGACAGTGTATGATTGCAATGCCAGATACCACTGACAAGTAGTGTCCTTCCATTTAAGGGGTGCATAATCTGTTACTAAATCGAAGGGAGCCCCCAAAAGATAGTAGAGTAATGCCCCATAGCACAGTTGACAGCCAGGCACTTTTTCCTGGTGATGGAGTATCAGGCCTCCGATGCTGAAGCTTTTCAATTAGATATAGTATTGGATGTTCCACCCCACCCACCACTCTCCTGTGGTTTTTGCAACAGCACTATTCTAATCCATCTGTGAAGGTTTCCATTTGTAATTTAAATAAGAACGAGAAGTCCAGACTCTGTAGCATAAGGTGTTGATTGAGGTTATCCTTTATTTTGCTAAAGTCCTTGTTATATTCATTTGTCCACTGGCCTGGCTGGTGTGCATTGGCCTTCACAATGGTGCAGCAACTGTCACACAATGGGGCACAAACCTTTGGTAGTAGCTGGCTAGACCCAGGAAAGCCTCATCTGTTTCTTGATGGCAGGAACTGAGATCTTCCTCAGGGCCTCTGTTTTATCTTGCAGGGTTTAAACCCAGCCATTCCCTACCAGATACATGAGATAGAGTTTTCTGCATCCTAAATTTATGATATTTTCTTATTAACAGTGAGTCTCGCCTCTTTCGGTGACTGCGACACAGAGGCCACATGTACCAGATGTGACTGACAAGTTGCACCAAAAATCTCTACACTGTAACTACCAAATAGGCTACTATGAACTGGGTGTGGTGGCACAGGACTTGGTCCATAAGCCTCTAGACTGTGGCTGGGACCCCATGCTACCCAAAGGGCGGGGTCACAATTGAAAAAGCCCAAGATGTGTGGCAAATGCTGTCCTTTCTTTGGAATCTGGGCCCAGAGGTATTTGCCAGTAGCCTTTTGTTCAATCAAGTGTGGTTATGTATTTAGTCTTCCCCAAGCAGTTGAGGAATTTGTCAGAACAGCATCAGGTAGGCATCAGATTGTGATACTGAATTAAGCCCCAGTTCCTCATCTGATCTCAGTCTCACAACCACCATCGACTTGCCTCCCAGTCCCCCACCCTGTTGCCCTCCCTGAATACTAGACCCTAGCATCTTGCCCAGGCAATCCCAGTCTCCCAAACCATATTCCCAGTCCTGGTTTCTCTCCTCCCCTCACTAGCCATCAGTCCTAGTTCCTGGTTTGGACTTCCAGGAAGTTGGAGTCATTGGGGCTGCACCTTCCCTAAGCAGAATTCAGGTCATGCCCATCTTATGAGCGCAGAACACTCCCACCCTCCTGGGGTTGGTAACAGCGGGAGCTTTAACCGTGGTGCCGTTGTCAGTCTGTCATGGCTGGTTGTCTGCTCTTGACTGGGAAGTTGTAGGGGGGTTTCAACTTTAGGAACACCACCCCCATTCCCAAGGACTCTTCTGCTGGTGCAGGTGGGGTCAAGTACCAGGGATAACACTGATAAATTCATCTAGCTTGGCTTTAAACAGAGTTTAAACGGTCACAGCAAACTGCATGTGCTTTGGCAAACAGGTCTTGTCACCTCATGCAAGAAGTCCATGTCTTGCTTATGGATGCAAAACCATCCCTGCACTGAAACAAAGTCCAGAATCTATCAGACCTGTACTTTACCTGTATTACTATACAGGTCAGAAACCTAGAGCCTCTTACAGGCAGACTTGGAGCAGTTAGAGGCATTCCATAGACACTGTCAGCACCACATCCTGAGCATCAAGTGGTTTGACTATGTGTGAAATGTCAGTTTCGCAGAGATCTGGCCTCCCTTTGCTCACTCATGATATTCAAAAGCAGCACTGTATGCTCTTTGGCCCTGTGGCCAGGATGGGCAGAAACACCCCAGCACGCCGTGCTCTCAAGCGCTCCAACAATGTGTGAAGGGGTGCATGCCCTCACCCTAGCTGGTGCTGCCGACAGTGCTGCTTCAGAGATTTGCTGATTCACAGGATTGATGCAGATCTGGGAACTTCACTACACTACTTCAACCGGGGTCACTCTGGCTGGCGCAATGGTCGTCAGCAGACTGCATGTTTGATCGTGATGCTGAGGGGCGATAACCAGGAGAGAGCTTGGAAGACTGGAGAAGGGCTAATGTAATGCCCATCTTTAAAAGGGAGGGAAAGGAGGAGCCAGGGAACTATAGACCAGTAAACCTGACCTCGATAAGCTACTAGAGCAGGGGTGAGCAAACTATGGCCCGCGAGCCATATGAGACCCGCTGGCTATTTTTATCCGGCCCGCGAGATCAGGACGGGGCAGCGGTGCCAATGGCCCCACGGTCCCCACCTGGGGGCCAGGCCGAGCACTGCAAGCCATGGGGCCCCGTGCTCCCCATCTAGGGGCCAGGCCGAGCGCTGTAAGCTGCGAGGCCCCGCGCCTGGCTGAGCACAGTAAGCAAGGGGGGAGGGGTTTAGGTGGTGGTGTCCCAGGGGGTGGTGGTTGGGGGGGGTCTCCAGATGGGGCAGTCAGGGAATAAAGAGCAGGGGGGCTTAGATAGGGGGTGGGGTCCTGGGGGGTGCAGTTAGAGTGGGGGGTCTCCAAAGGGGGAGATCATGGGACAAGGAATGGGGAGGGTTGGATGGGTTGGAGGTTCTGAGGTGGGCAGTCAGGAAGCGGGAAGTGGGGGGGGGTTGGATAGGAGGCGGGGCCAGGCTGTTTGGTGAGGCATAGCCTTCCCTACCTGGCCCTCTGCACAATTTTGAACCCCAATCTGGCCTTCAGACCAAAAAGTTTGCCCACCCCTGTACTAGAGCAATGTACAAAACATTCAAATTTGCAAATACCTGGATGCTGAAGAGGTAATCACTAGCAGCCAGCATGGATTTACCATGAACAAATTGTGCCAACCAGTGTGATTTCTTTCTTTGACAGGGTAACTGATTTGCTGCTTGGGGAATGCAGTGGACATAATATACCCATTCAGCAAGGTTTTTGACACAGTCCCACATGACTTTCTGATAAGTGAGCTGGAGAAACGTGGGCTTGACAGAACTACCATTAAATAGGTACACAAACAAAGAGTAACTATGAATGGAATGATGTCGAGTTGGAAGAAGATTTCAAGAGGGGTTCCACAGGGATCTGTTTTAGGTCCGCTATTCTTCAATATCTTTATTAATGACCTGGATGTAGTAATAGAGAACATACTAATCATGCTTGCAGATGACACAAAGCTGGGGGATTGCCAATACTTTGGAGGATAGAGCTAAATTTCAGAGTGCTATTGATAAATTGGAGAACTGTGCTAAACACAACAAAATGAAATTCAGCAAAGACAAATGTAAGGTGCTACACTTGGGGAAGAAAAACCAAACGTACAGGTGCAGAATGGGGGGAAACTGGCTTGGCAGCAGCACTGCTCAGAAGGATGTGGGAGTTGTAGTGGATCACAACCTCAACATGACTCAGCAATGCAATGTTGCTGCAAAAAAAGCAAATGCAATTTTAGGTTGCATTAACAGAGGCATAGCATGCAAGTCGCAGGAGGTGATAGTACCGCTCTACTCAGCACTAGAGTATTGTATCCAATTTTGGTCAACAATGTATAGAACGGATGTAGAGAAACTGCAAAGGATCCAGAGGCGAGTAACAAAGATTATCCAAGGGACAGAATGCAAGTCATATGAGCAAAGAGTGAATGAACTGGGTATGTTCCGTTTGGAAAAGAGGAGATTAAGAGGGAACATGATGGCAATCTTTTAATACCTGAAAGGCTGCCATAAAAAGAGATGGAGAAAAGTTGTTCTCTCTTACCACAGAGGGCAGGACAAGAGGCAATGGGTTCAAACTACAGCATAGCAGATTTAGATTAAATCTCAGGGAAACCTTCGTTACTTTAAGAACAGTAGGACAATGGAACAGATGGCGTAGGGAGGTTGTGGAAGACCCTTCACTGGAGATATTCAGGTAGTCATTTGTTTTGGATGGCTTAGAAACAACAAATCCTGCATCTTGGCAGGGCATCAGACTAGTTAACCCTTGTGGTCCCTTCTAAACGTATGATTCTATGACCAGCCCCTCCTATAATAATCTTTCCTGCACACCAGCGATATTCAACTACCCACAACAGAGGTTACAGCTTCTTCTTCTGAATTTTAGAATTGTATATAAAGCATCACATCGACTGCAATTAGTAGTTTATTAATCAATATGCAGCAGTTAGAGCTTTGTCTTTGTAGATCCCAAAGCAATTTACGAAAGTACCATCATCTCCATTTTGTGGATGGAGAAACATGTCATATAGCAAGCCATTTATAGAGTATAACTCTGGTCTCTGGACTGCCAGACCTGTGCCCTGTGCATTGGCCACAATGCCTCCTTGAGATGAATATGACTGATTTTACAATGCCTTCCTTTTCTCTCCTGCCTTTACGTTCTCCACCCAACTTCACTGCTCTTATTTCTTCCCTCCTGCTTTCTTCTGGAATGTTATGTTTCTAATTAGCATAAGGAACCTTGCAGATACATGGCACTGCAGCACTGAGAGGAAAAGAATCATGTCAGGGTTTGGGTTTGTTTTTTTTTATTGCCTCACAGGTTGTATTTTAATTAAACTTTTTTTCTTTGATCAGGTTAGGTTTGGGAGAAGGAACCTCCCCCACTTCCTAGCTCTCCCTCCCCCATTTCTGTCTCTCTGGCCTGCTCCTCTCTCTCAGCTTGTTCATTTTCTCTTCCCACCCATCCTAGTTAAGGCAGGATTTTTCCCTTTGGTGCATTTTCCAGAGTTTTATCCAGTCCAGATCTGAAATAGTTTAAGTGATGGGGTTACCAGCTTTCCCTGAGGAGAGTACTCCACGTGTAATAGAGATCACCATTTGGAAAATTCTCTTGCTATTCTGTTTAATGATCCCTTTGCTCAATTACTTCCCATTGCTCCTAGTTACACCTCGTTTAGACCAACCTCTTTCTCTCTCTCCTTTGATATATATCTAGACCCATTAGTTATATTTACCTGTAGTCATTATTTAGTCAAGCTACAATATGCATATTTAGCTCTTTCAATTTATCCTCATATATCAATCCCTTAAGGCCCTTAAAAGAATTATATACTACAATCTTCTCTCTCTCTGTACCCTCTTGTCTTTTCAAGCTGTGTGTATTTAATTCCCTTAATTTCCCTCATAGTCCTTTCCCTCTAAACGTGGTTAATGAAGCAAAGAAAAGGCAAACAGAATAAGAGATTCCCTGGAAAGAGTTGTTTCTCTGTGTCCCGTGGTTACTGAGGAATGACATGAGGATCTAAGGCAGCAGCACTGGTCAATTTCACACTCCATGTTTTCAGTTTCATTTTGAGGCCTGTTTGGGGCAGAGAGAAATTTAAGTGTAATTAATTCAAATTTTGTGAGACAAGTATCTGCTCAGGGTTGTAATAAAGGTCTTGCCTGCTCCAGAACCAAGAAACTAATCTTCACGTCTGGCTGGGGATGGCACAAATTGATTTAATACTTCTGGGAGTTTTGATGAGTTATAGCAACTATTACAATAAAAATAGTTTTTCATTGTTAATTACTAGAGCTGGAAAGAAAAACTTTGATGGAACAATTCTCCATCAGAGAACATTGTTTCAGTTATGCTGGAACTCTTTGCAAAATCGTGTCACTTCCCTGAAATTTCATTTTGAGGAACGGGGGGAGAGGAAAGTAGTTCTGAGAATGTTGAAACATCCCATTTCAATATTTTATTAATGAAATGGTTTGATTTTGTTTTTCAAAATGACTTTTCATTCCTTTTTTTAATTTTGTATTATATTATTTATAATATTAGATTGGAATTAAAGGTGTCAGCATCAGGAAAAGCAAAACAACAAAACTGTGTGTAAGAGACTATATATGTCATACACCACTCACATGAAATGAACAAAATGCAGAAAATCCCAGTAAAAATAAATATTACATATAAAATCTAAATTCATGCAATATTAATTATGTGAATTTGAACAAAAGCAAAACAATACAAAAGCAAGGCAATACAAAAGTTAAGGTTCCAACAGCATAATTAATTCTGCCATGTTACATTTAGTGTTTATCATATATGCAGGAGTGCAAGTAGGGCAGTACCTTCCAGTACGCAGTACTGGCAAGAGATTGTTAGTGGGTATGGAGTACCGGAAAGACTTGGGGCTAGCCCCCGGCCACAAGAGGGGCAGCGGGTGGAGTTGCACTCTGCTCCTTAAAGGAACAGAACATGGCTAGGGAAGGCATACATTCTTTAAACAGCTTTAGCAGCACAATACATATGCTAACACATTTAAACAAAGACTTTGTTTAAGTTTGTTAGTTTATGTATTGTGCTGTTTGGTTAGGAGTCCTCAAGAGAGAAGCGGTGGGGGGATGAAAGGTGTTTAAACTGGGTTTTTGTTTCTGTTTCTTCCCATTGGTCTGAATTATCCATGACATTCATACTGCATTACATCAAGTCCAAATCATTAGAGGAATGCCTCTGCTTGCACTGACCAAAGGATGTTTGGATTCTGATGTCAGCCCAGTTCTGCAGACTGACGGGAATCAGGTGTTGTCTCCGGTGAACAAAGAATTATTCTTTGCAGCCAAACTACTCTAACATGCATTTTTTTCACTGGAACTGGAGCAATAAAACAAAGAAAACAAATGCCTCATTGTCAGGGTTCCTTCCCCACTCTGAACTCTAGGGTACAGATGTGAGGATCTGCATGAAAGACTCCCTAAGCTTATTTCTACCAGCTTAGGTTAACACTTCCCCAAGGCACAAATCCCTTGTCCTTGAACAGTATGCTGCCACCACCAAGTGATTTAAACAAACATTCAACGAGGGCCACGTGGAGCACTACCTTCCCAAAAATATCTCCCCAAGCCCTAAACCCCTTTCCTGGGAAGGCTTGAGAATAATATTCTCACCAATTGGTACAGGTGAGACCAGACTCAAACCCCTGGATCTTTAGAACAATGAAAAATCAATCAGGTTCTTAAAAGAAGAATTTTATTTAAAGAAAAGATAAAAGAATCATCGCTGTAAAATCAGGACGGAAGATAACTTTACAGCATAACAAAAGATTCAAAAACTCAGAGGAACCCCCTCTGGACTTAGTTTCAAAGTTACAAAAAAACCCAGTAATAAACCTCCCTCTAGCAAAAGGAAGATTCACAAGGTAAAACAAAAGATAATCTAATACGCCTTTCCTGGTTTCTACTTACAAATTGTGTAATATGAGAGACTTGCTTAGGATTGTGTGGAGGAGATGGATTTTTTTCTCTGGTCCCTCTCAGTCCCAAGAGCGAATACCCATACCAACAAAGAGCACAAACAAAGCCTCCCTCCACCCCCAAGATTTGAAAGTATCTTCTTTCCCCATTTTGTTCTTTTGATCAGGTGCCAACCAGGTTCTTTGAGCTTCTTAATCCCTTACAGGTAAGGGGTAATTTTAGGCTACCCTTAGCTGTATGATTATGACACTCATTTTCCAGCTTTGTGGGTAAGAGAATTATAAGTGAAGATTATAACGTCAGAAACTGGTGGCCTTAAATTAGCTGCCTCAGGAATCTGCCACAAACTTTGCTGAAAATATGTTCCTCATCTTAGCAATGGAGCTAAGACTTATTACACATCTGCCCCCCTTTCTTTGAATGAAGCTCCTTCTGATTTAACGGCTCAGGCATTGTCAGTTTCATCCAGAACAATTTACAAACTTGGAACCTAATCTTGTAAATCCTTAAACATGTTGATGTTTGTATACACAAACAGAGGTGTCGGAGGGGATAGGGAAAGTGTGGGGAACCCAGGCTGGGGGCAGTGTGAGAAGAAGCCACATGCCCCCCTCCCCGCTTATTTCCTTCCATGAATGCAATACCAGCAAGAAATTATTTCTACTTGCACCACTGCATCTATGTGTCATTCTAACCAGTAACGGATATAGGTATAGATATGCACAATGTAGCAGTCAGCCTTACATTTGGAAACTTAATTTTTTTTATTTCCTGCCTTTCTGGGTTCAAATTTTCCAATGTAATGTTGCACTAAAATGGGGTTTTGCACTTGGACACAAGTTGGCTCTCCAAGAGGTGACACAACTGGGAGGAGGGGGGAGAAATGCAGGCCCAAGTGCCCCCACTCCAACAGCCATCCTGAGCAGGCAGTGGAAGGGACAGGGCCAGAACCACGTTGGGACACTTCCTGGTGTAGCACAGCAGCTTCCTGGGAGAGCGCCTGGCTGCAGCTGCGGGAGGCAGCCTCCTGCCCAGGCTCAACTTCCAGGGACAGAAGCTAGGTGAGCCGGAGACACACACACCCCCGGCATGCTTAGCAGGGAGCAGGCTGCCTCTGCCACCTCCACCCCCTAGCCAGCCTCTCCCCCAGGCAGTTGGCTACTCTGCACTGAGCAGTGACTGGGAGTGGCTCCGTCTCATTCCCTACCTAGGCCTGGCTACCAAGGAGAAAAGCTACACATGGCGGAGCAGGAGGACAGAGCCCCTCTCACCTCCTGCAGGTAATGTGGGGCAGGGAGAGTGCACGGACCCCAGGATGGGGGTGAAATGCGGAGAAGACATGTTGGGAGGTCATGTGTCCTCCCCTTTAGCCTGTGCTCCTCCAGCACTATGGGGAGGCACCAGTTGTCTAGTCTCAGGTACATCCATGAAACTCCTATTGAAGTGAATCAAAGTTAACAGGCAGAGCATGCAACAAGGCAAGATTTGGCTAAGTGTTTTTTAAAGAAATAGAATCTCGCCTGTCACACTAAGGAATTGCACAACTCTGGCGTATGCACTTCCAAAGGTTTTGAGATGTACCACTCCATCGACAGAAACAAAACTAAGCACAGGATTATGCAGTTGAAATAAGGGTCTGGAGGTGCAAAATGCTGAACAGCCTCAGCCCGAACTGACTCTTGTCAAAGCCAAGGATGCTCAGCACCTCACAGGTAGCATGCAGCACCTTGCAGGATCAAACCACAATTCTATAACTCATTTCCAAGACTGTGACTAAAAACCGACCCGTATTTCTTGAGGCTGTGTGGAAATGGATCGTTAAGTACTTACCAGTATAACTTCATTATTTTAATGAAATAACACAGATATTTCATATATAATTTCATATTTCATATATAAAATATTTTATTCAATTTGCCAAATAAATAGTATCCTACTATTACCCACACAAGAAGTCAGAAGCTTTAATGATCAGCCATTTTAAATGGCATATAAAGAAAATGTTTAGGCAGTTTTTCTAAAACTGGAATCTCTTTATTTGACCTGCTTACCCTGTTCAAAAGCTGCACACGGGAAGTTGGTAAAAGAGCTTTTTATATTCATTGGGCCCCATCTTCATGTCCCCTCATGGTCCTACCAGAATTTCCCATAGAAGTCAATGGGCAATATACAATAATAGGACTACATGTTACTCTGCCAAGGAAACACCTATGGAAGGGTAAAAACTCTTCAGACAACTCAGTGGACCAAATTCTGCTCTAAGTTACAGCAGTGTAAATCTGATCTGATGGCGCCATGATCAGTGGAGTTCCTCTGGATTTACAGTGATATAATCTTAAATTGGAATTTGCCCCATCAAGTTTAAACTTACAATTTTTCAGTGCTTTGGTTTTGGTGGTGCCATTTGTACTTATGCAAAGTGACTATATAATGCCACCCTTCTGCTCTGTTAGTGTTTTACACACATTGTGCACAGCTATAGATGACTGAACAAGGTGCAAGGCAGTGGATAATCAAGGCCACATAGTTGTTGCCTGAGTTTCCCCTCAGATGGAAAAGGTTTGGGGGCTATTGTACATAGAACTGGGCAAAAAGTGTGGGGAAAAATCCTTTGAGAGTCATTTATTCGGTCATTTATTTTTATTGAATCAATTACTTGCTGAATATCACGTGTCCATTTCTAAAGCTGATCAAAGACTGTGAGACATATCTGTGATTTATTTAGCCCCAAAAATGAAAAAAATGGAAAAAATATTCACAAAAAAATATTCAGCCCACCCAAATTCCACAGTCTAATAGAACTCACTCCAGGGAAATGTTTCCTTACTATCCAGTTTACATTCCCCCCAATCCTTATTCAATTACATCCAGTTATGTCTTGTTGTCTCTCTCAGATCCCCTGAAAGGTGACCTGCAAAGGAATAAAATGGATTGTACTTGTCATGTACATAAGGCAGCCAGAAAAGGTTTTGTCAAAAAAGAGTTGTTGGCCCAGATTCTTCCCTGCACCAAGAAGTAGGTCTAACTATACTGACTCTATACCGGTCAAAAGATCTCCCAACCTGGGGGGAATTCTCAGCTGAGCAGAATAGTCTGGTCAGAGCAAGGTCAAACCTGAAGCTGGGAATAGCAAAGGAGTTTGTAGTCAAGTTCAAAGATGGAGTTGATACCAAGGATCGGAGCCCAAGTCAGGAGGCAAGATCCAAATCAAGCCAAAGTCAAAACCAGGAGTTCAAGAACAGGAATGGTTGTGGAAACAACAGGAGACCCACACTGTTGCCTGGACAATTCATAGAATGCTTCTTGGGCTTATAAGGGGCAGGAAGCCAATCAGGAGCCATAAGGCTGCTGTCTGTCAGAACCCATGAGGTGGGACTTTTCCTGGTCTATATCCAGAGCAGATCATGGGTGGCAGAATAGAGGGGTTCTGTACTTAGTAACCCTACAGGAACAAGTTTGAGACCTGCCTTGCAGTTTAAAGGGAATCAGGCCTGCTGTTTTTCACATTTGAAATACAAGTCCTGTCTGCACTGATGACTGAAGAATTAGTGAGATTATGACAATACAATACAATACAAGAGAATGAAAGATGCACAGTTGAAATTAGCTAAACTGATTGGGGTTTTTGGGAGGCTTTTTCTTTTCTATGGGGGAGAGGGGTTGGTTTTATGTTTTAACACTTTGGTTAACACCTATTTAACCCAATCACTAGTGACCACTTTTGAGAGAGGATGGTTGTATTAAAGTTTCAGTGCTTGTACTCCTTTCATTAAAATGTGAGAGTCCATAGTAAACATCCTTGAGATCCCTAAGTGATTCTCCAGCTAAACCAGCAAAGACAAAAAGTAAAAAACACAATGGCCATAAATGGTCATAATACATCATAAAAAAGAATAAAATATTTAAATCCTTTGCAGATCCCTTTTAGCAACTCCCTTCTCTCCTGGGTCTTTGTATGCTTCATATAATTCCTGAAGAATGACCTGAAGAAGAGCTATGTGGGGCTCAAGAGCTTGTCTCTTTCACCAAGAGAATTAACAAATATTACCTAACCCAATTTGTCTCTCTCATATAATTCTACACAGTTAGCATCTTTCCTATAGATGTAATTCATCCACACTATACACACTTAGCTTTTTTAATTTCTCCTTGAAAGTGACTCTCTCCAAGCACATAATCATTTGGCCAAGTGAGATTCCATCTGCAGACCACTGGCTACATTACATCTCATGATACTAAACCCCACTTTCCTGATCTGTAATGGAAGAAAGCCAATTTCTACCTTGTCTGCCATGATCATGGAGGAGCCTCCGTGGATGCCAAGGATGGGCGTGAGAGTCTGGGCAGAAATGAAGTCCAGGATCTGAGCAATGGCTTCCTGGTCTGTGTCATCAGCAAATACCACACCTTGAACCTTCCGGTCTGACATGAGGTCACAGATGCGGGTGATGATGCTCTTGGGATCTGTCTCATTCATGGCCACCAGTTCCACTCGGGGCACCACTGAAAGGTGGTGAAAGTCATCTTTCTCGTGGGCGTCCTTGATGGCCACTTCGTCTGAGGTCCCCACCAGGATGACAGCAACGCCAATACTGGGGTGGCTCTTCTGGGCACGGGCCCCACCACCTGTCGTTGCTAGGACTGCCAGCACCAGCCAAAACTTTGGAGAATAACACTCTGCCCTGGGCTTCATCTTCAGCTCTTACACTCCCTGAGTAGAAAAGAGAGAGAGATAAAAAAGGAAGAGATTAAATGAGAAGTCAGTATAGCACTCAGCCTCCAATGTATGTCATTGGTCCATCTAGTCCATTAGACCAGTGGCTTTCAACCGGGGATATACATACCCCTGGAGTATGCAGAGGTATTCCAGGGGGTACCATCAACTTATCTAGATATTTGCCTAGTTTTACAACAGGCTACATAAAAAGCACTAGTGTAGTCAGTACAAACTAAAATTTCATGCAGACAACAACTTTATGCTCCTCTATATACTGAAATGTAAGTACAATATTTATATTCCAATCTATTTTATAATTCTATGGTAAAAATGAGAAAGCAAGAAATTTTGCAGTAATAGTGTGCTGTGACCCTTTTGTATTTTTATATCTGTTTTGTAAGCAAGTAGTTTTTAAATGAGATGAAACTTGGGGTACACAAGACAAATCAGACTCCTGAAAGGGGTACAGTAGTCTGGAAAGGTTGACAGCCATTGCATTAGACCACCTCCTGCTAGATCAGACTGTTGATCCATCTTGTCTGTTATCTACTCCCTGAGCCTGATCAACAGGAGTTTCTCCATTAACTTCAGTTGGATTTGAATCAGGCCATCTGACAGCAGCCTTCCCTTGACAATTCGGGGGTGGGGGAAAGGGGATAAGAGAAAGGTGACAGGGGAATTGGATGGCTTAAGGAACTGGCCAGAAAATACAAAGCACATTATCTCTAAGCCTGCATTTCATCTCAGACCTAAGTCAACAGTGATTGGAAGTTGTTGTCCTTTAACTGACATCAAGTCACCTACACAAAATGAGGTAGAGACGTCAGTCCTATGTCTAAATGTGTGTCACCAGCACAGAAACAATTATCACACTACTGGCATCAGTTTGCCCACATTTAGGTACTATAAGCAAAGAGTCCAAAACCTACATATGTCATGGATTCAGAACTCCCTTCTCAGCTCTCAGTGTAATCCTTCCAGGTCAAGGCCGAGGTAATATTGGCAGGGGCGGTGTCTGCACACACTGCCATGGCCCATAATCCACTGATCTTGGGATAAATACAGGACTTCAATCTGTGAGACTGTCATCTGGGCCCCTTTCACCAATGCTAAATTCACTTATCTTTAAAAAAAACAAAAAAACAAAAAAAAAAGGAGGTGGAAGAGGTTGACAGTGCACATGGCCAAATTACACAGTGTTATAGTATGGAGATTTTCCATACTACCCAAGTTGGTGACCCTCTTTGCTCTGAAACACAAGAATAAATAGACCTTGTACATTTTCATTTCTAGCTAGTGTATCCACAGATGTTACTGTGATTCATAACCTGCAAATTTCTATTCTTTTTTTAAAAAAAACATGGAAGTTAGAAATGGAAGAGTTCTATTAGATCATTAGTCCATCCCTATGCCGGACCTTTCCCTACAGTATAGCTTATAGGCTTTATCCAGTCTCCTTGTAATAATCCTTAGCATTTATTTAGCACTTTACAAACCTTAACTAATTAATCCTCCCAGCACTTCTGTGAGGTAAGTAGTATTATCACAACTTTACAGATCTGCAAACCACCACAGAGAGGTTTGCTCCAGACTATCCTGTGGCCCTAGAGGAAGTCAGGAGCAGCCAGATTTAGAATACAGGAGTTCCAAACACCCACATCACTTTCTCAAGCCGTTGTATGTATTTCAGGTTATGGAAGACTGTTCTTCAAACCTATTGATCTCATTGAGCTATTCATCTCAAGATTCCATTGTGCAATGGTGAAACAAACATGGCATACACCAGGATATCTTCTAAACTGCACCAGCTGCTCTCTTGCTCTGGTATTGTGGGAGAGCGTAAATCGGAGGACCCGGGTGGACCTGTCTGTACCATTCACTGTTTTGTATACCTCTATCAAAATCTCCTCCCCTCTCCAGTTACACAGAGAAATATTCAGAACAGCTGTAATAAGACTGGCAGGACCTTAGAGAATGTAAACCCAACCTCCTTTATACGTTCTGTTGTCCTAAACAAAGCCACTGGCTAAGAGGACAGTATTTCTTGCATGGTCACCTAAAGTCTAGTTTTCTGCCCTGGTATGGAGGAAACCTAAGTTCAGTTTCCTGGTCTCTCTTGCCCAGGGCTGGCAGAGTGCACACACGCTGTATTAATATTACTAAATCCATGAACAGATAATAAATATTCACAGAAAGAACCAAATCCACTTAGAGGCTGAAAGGACGGTGGGTGTGAAATATCAATCGATTCCAGCCTTTCTACTGGATTCTCCTTCTGAGAACAAGCTCACAAGAAGGACCAAGACACTTCAAGAGTTCAGCAAAATGAACAGCTAACTTCATTCCAGCAGGAATCTTATCCTCCAATTACAAGTTGCTAAATTAAATTCCTTCACAGTGAAATGTGGTCCCCATGACTGCGATGCTTTATTAACTTTAAGGCACTCTATTCCCGCTTACTCGCTCGCCTTAATGTTATATTTGTTCTCTTTAAAATACGTCTCCTGTGATTTCTCTACTTATTCTCACACATTATAATGCACTTGGCTATGCAGTGGCTAGTTGTGATGCCCAGAGAATAGACTGTAGTTTTACAGCGCACCCCTTTCATACTGATTATTTTGAAATCCTTTACAAAGCACTGAGATGGAGACTAGCAATGCAGGAGCCAGGCAGACAAACATGGCAGCTGTTCTGTATTTGCACGCAACCCTAGACTTCTTTTCTTGAAGGGGGAAACGCTGGCCAAAATGCCACAGTTACCTCCATTTTTCTTCCCATCAAAGCCACGGAATATTTAACTTCTTCCTGGGAGAGATGTGCAGAAAGGAACTCAGCAATTTACAGGTTACTCCAGAGAGGTTTTAGGACTGATAATCCCACAATCCATAAAGCCTCAAAATGGACAAAAAAGACAGGAATCCCTGCTCTTTCAATGGGATAAGTCATTTGCTTCTTTACCTAGTAGAGAAATTAAGAAATTAGACCCTACAATCACAATTATGTAGTTCACTGTGGTTTCCGAAATGTATTATTCCCCCACTACCACAAGGCCTGCATAGTTGGGTTTGTAGTGCTAAACTTTGCAGGTCGGTGACTGCAAAAAGTGTACCTAAACATTTGCTCGGATTCTAAGGCATAATCTATGCTAGGAAATTAGGTCGCTATACCTGCATTGCTTAGGGGTGTGAAAAATCCCAAACAAACACCCCAAACAATGCAGTTAAACTGATCTAACCAGCAGTGTAAACAACACTACTTCAACAGGAGAATGCTCCTATCAACCTAGCTACTACCTCTCGGGGAGGTGGATTACCTATGCCGATGGGAGAAATCCTCCCATTGGCGTAGGTAGTGTCTTCACTCAAGCGCTAGAGCTGTGCCACTGCAGCTTTTTGTGTGTAGACAAGCCCTAACCTGTTTGATTTGCCTGTGTTGATAATCGTTCTCATCCACTTCTCATGTAAACAGGTTTTATTCACCCAAATGTTCAGGTAATGGTTGCTACTCATGCTAATACCTCTGTTCACATATGGCGAAGGGTATTTGTGCAACAAGAATATTCCTTGTTCATTGTTTTTAAACAAAAAAATAATGAATAAAGTTTCCATCATCCAATCAAGGAGCAGAAACAAAGAGAGCAGTTCACGGACACCCCCACTGGCTGAAAGTTGTTCATATAAACTATTCACTGAATATGTGCAAATAACAAATATCTGTACAAAAATCAGGATAGGATCACTCGTATAAAAAGAGCTATATTTATTAAATAATGTATTCACAATCATACCAGGTTTAGCATTCCAGGAGTTTATCCTCAGAGGTGGAGGTTAATGCAAAATATCGCTGGTACATTGTATAAAAGTTCTTTAAAATGGCTTTTCTGTAAATTATGTGGCATATTCTGGATACACAATGATGCTCTGTGTGGGGTTTGGACCTCATTTAGGGTGACAAACAATCCTCTTGTGGTTCTGCCAATCCTGAGCAATGTGGCCATCCTAGGTTGACCAGATATCAAGGGTGAAAAATCGGGACAGGAGGTGTGGCATACCTATATAAGACAAAGTCCCAAATATCAGGACTATCCCTATAAAATTGGGATGTCTGGTCACCATAGGCCATTCCAAGCTCAAGCTTGGCCAATAAAATATTTTATCTCAAAGAGAGAGAGAGAGAGAGAGAGAGAGAGAGAGAATAGACCAGAGTAGGGTAAGCTAAAATGTTTTTAAGGCCTATACTCTGACTTCACCCACCATTAAAATGCAGCCTCCCCTTTTCTTGGAATGTGCTATCTAGTTAGCATGGCAGAGCAATGTTACACAACAATTACTAGGACAGGAAGGGACGAACAACTTCTCTAGTTGAAACTGCAAAGGGAATTTAAGTAGGCAGAAAGTCATTACTCAGGTTGGAATTCGGCCAGGACACAAGAGCTAATATACTTAAAAATGCCATGGGATCTTCACTTGACACTGTATTTTTATACAGATTACATCTGAGACAAGTATAAATAGAAAATTATATGGAGGTGTGGACAAAGTACAGCTCAGTGATTGCAGATACTTCTATACCATATTTAAAAATACGTCAAGTACACAAACAGTTTATCCTTCATCTAACAAATGTAACTATGAATAGGGTGTCATTAGAACAGTACACAAGGTAACTAGCTAATCTTGTAGGCTGGAAAACAGTTACCCAGATGGAGCTGAAGGCAGAGTGAGGCCTGCTATCTGGAATTCCGTTAGCCATTCTTGTTGGTAACATAGGGGGAGCAATACAATCCAACTCATTTTCCCATAGCTGTGTCGGATGTTGAGGCAACAACAGGTAGAGGGGGGAACCCCAATGAGCCCTACCCACCCTCCAGCCAGGGGCAGCAGCAGGAAGGGAAGTCCCAACATCCCCTTGCCTCAGCCAGAGAGAGGCACAGGAGGAAAAACCTTGGAGACCTCTCTCTGGGCTAGGAGGAAGATGCTCATGCGGGGAGCCTCCCCTACCTGCACACATAACTGAATGTGCAGTGCTTGCTATCAGGATACCATCTTAGGGGGAACCTCGCTAGGAAATTAGTTCATTGCTGACTCAGGAAAAATCATATCACCTATTCAACTGCCAGCATCATTTCCTACAGCACCTCAGAAGTCTCGCAACCAAACGTTTTTTAGGCCCGGCCCTGCTCAGCCTGTGAGATGGAATGAGGTCACAGTTCCAGATAGCATGGCTTCAAATTCCATAATTCTAACCCTAACCCTAACTTCATTGCTAAACTCACTTCTGAATCAAATCAAGCCCTGAGCAATCCCTAATCATAAGCCTGATTTTGGTGCTAACCATAACCTAATGCTCTACCACAACACTAAATATAGTCACCCTCCTGAGCACAATGCTAAGCATAAAGTTAACTCTAATATTAACCCTTTGCTAACCCTGAATATAACCTTAACTGACCCATGCTTAACTTAGTCTGTACTATGGTAGACAATGAATACAAAGACAACACTCATTCTTCAGGGCAGATCACCAGTGGGGGGTCAGGAAGAAATTCACCTCACCACTGGTATAGTACAGTACAATTAGATGCATTATAGGTGTTTATATCTGCCTCTGAAGTATCTGGCATTACATATAACCAGGGACAAGATGCTGGATTAGCTGGGCCATTGGTTTGTTCAAATGGGGTGTAAGGTGGGATACCATACTAGACAAGCCACTGGGCTGTTTTGAAAAGGAAGCTCCTATGTTCTTACACCAAAGAAGAGCTTTATTTCTATGTTTACATGATAGAGAAAAAGTCTTGAGTATATTTAATAGTATATTAAATAATAATATAATATAATTAATAGTATATAATAGCATATTAGTACAATATATTAGTATAATATTGGTATAATAGTATATATTTAGCAGGGGGATGCAAGTCAGGATTGTGATTCATTTGCAAGTTGTACGACAATCCTGTAACCAAAAAATCCCTTAATACTAACTGACAGTGGGATTACAGGAATGTCTTGATTCTGGTATGTACATTCTGGTTCAACAAAGAATATCATGTGAGAACTTAAATGAAAACTGGGGTAACTCTTGTTACTAATGTTGTTATAAAATGCATGTACAGATACAATGTAATACTCCTGGGGAAATTCTGCAGAATTCATATCCCCTGCAGATTTTTTTTTCCCTGCAGAAAATACATTCTGCTAGAGAGACACTGCAGTTACACATTTTGCCCACAAAGGGCTGCTTTGGCACCAGAAGAGAGGGCAGCCAGTTCATGGGCTGGAGCAACTACTGTGGATAAGGAGAGGGCAGAGACTGCATTCCTCGCAGCACCCTACCCACCAGGCCAGGTGAGGAGGCACAGGATGGTGAGGGGACAGAGCAGGGCACATGGAGCTTCTGAGGGTGGTCACAGACTGGGGTTCAGGAGGGCTAGTGGGAGGACACACTAGGATGGGGGCACATGAGCTAATGGGGAGAAAGCATTGAGCCAGAGGCTGAATGGAGCCACACGGGCACAGAGGCAGATCATGGAATCATAGAATATCAGGGTTGGAAGGGACCTCAGGAGGTCATCTAGTCCAACCCCCTGCTCAAAGCAGGACCAATCCCCAACTAAATCATCAGTCAGATGTTCCTGACTGAATGGGAGAGGCTAGAAGTCAGCCAGGATCTGCATGGGGGAGGCTCCCCAATTCCCTAACAATCTCCCCCCCCCAAAAAAACCTGTTCCATACTTCTCCCACCCATACCCAACAAACCTCCAGTTTCACTCCCAGGCTCCTTCTCAGTAATTACATCCTTCTCCCTCAGCTCCTCCATTACCCCTGACTCCCCCAAGACTTTCCACTGCTTCTGAGGAGTGCGGGAAATACCGTTATGTACTGCAATTTAAATGAATTATTATTCAAAGTTCTGTGTTAACATGCCTAGTAAGGAATCTTCGTCAAAAACATTTCCTGAATCTTTTTTGTTGTCTGCTTTGTTACAGACATACTTTCTGACAGATATTTTGAAATAAATTACCAAAATAATTGAAAATGGCAAGACTATGTTATTTTGACAATAAAATATGCAGTATTTTGCAGAATTTTAAAATGTTGTGTAGTGAATATAATTTTTAGTGCAAATTTTTGAATTTTTGGCACAGAATTTCCCCAGAAATAATGTAAGGAGTTGTGTGTATGATGAAAATGCATTCTCAAATTCTGTATCAAAGTATGAGTCACCTGCTGAGGGAAAAAAATGGGTTCTGTCAGACCAGATGTTAATTCACCTCTCTCTGTCAAGATGTAAATTAATCATTGTAAGGTAATGCAGTGGACACCATTTACATACAAAGTCAAAGAAAAAAGATGTGAAGTCACCAGTAAAGTAGCACACAGGAAAAATAAGCCACAGGTGGTTACCCTGTATCTGAGAACAGACACAGAACTTTGAGGAGAGTATAAATAGAGGGCAAACACCCTCCTCCCGTCCTGCACCTAGGAAGTAAATGGGCAATGTATTTACATTCATGAAAACGGGATCTCAACCAACTTGGTTGAAACTGTTGCACAAGAAATTTCTTTAGACAGGAAGTTAACCTGTTCATTAAGTTTCGCCTCTAGAAAGTGTGTTATGATTTTGTTTTATATGGAACCTTTTGTTTCCAATATCCTGACTCACTATCACTTGAACCTTTGGTAATATATGGAGAAAACAAAACAAAAGTTTATTGAAATGCTATTATATTAAGCAAAGTGCTGGATCAGAGCTGAATCTTACAAGCTGCTGTGTATACTTTGGGAACAGAACAGTAGACCTGATATTTCATCAGTAGCCAGTGACAGGGGCTGGATTTTACAGGAGGACACTTGAAAGGGGATTGTGGATCGGGGTGCACTATTGTTAACCTTCAAGGCAAAGTAAAGGCTGGCATAGCCCAGAGGAGAGTGCTTGGGTAGCTAGAAGGCTGGCAATGTCAGGGAGCTGGCATGTAGCTAAGCACAGGCAAGACTCCCTCATGCTGGAGGAAGCGGGTGACAGGATAACTCTCAGCCCGAAGTACCCTGACAGCTGTCACAGGTCCAATCCCAGAGTAGCAGGAGGTGTAGGTCAGGATTAGCAGGACAGCGTGAGTTCCAGTTGTGGAATAGCTGACCATGCTGTGGGTCAGGACTGAAATAGCAGGGTTACTGTCAGGAGATTTCCACTCAGATGCTTTCTCCCCCTCTGTCAGAAAAGGAGGGAGTTGATTCTGGGTTTCCTACATTCCAGGTGAGCGCTCTAACCGCTGAGCTAAGAGATATAAGGTGGCAACACCACCACCTCCTCCTCCTCTTCCTCCAGCTGCTTTGTGTGTAGTGAGGCAGCTGCCTGACTCATTCTTGGAAGAAAAGCCATAAGTCCCTTAAGCTGCCAGATTGCAGGAGAGGGGTCCCCATTAAGGGATTGCTAGCCTTAGGCACCTCTCTCTGTGACAGAGGCAAAGCTTAGAACACCCCTCTCCTCTGCATTGCCCTTTGGCTAGTTAGGATGGTTCTCTGCCTAACATGCTGATTTTATGGATGACATTTGTAGGCACTTCCTTTCCATATTCATTGTGTGGGGAGCCTGGGCCCCTAAATTGGCTTTGTGGATCACAGTGTTGTTCCAGTGATGTTCTAGGGTCCTAGAAGTTTGGCAGTGTGATGCTGAGCATTGCAACATTTAAGTCCTTCCATAGATCTTGGCTTCTGGGCTTTTTGTCAGGCTGGCCCCAATGCCTGGAACGTCCTTCCATAACCCAGTACCACATAGCTCCTCTTCTCACATCTCCTTTAAATCTCTCCTATGCCCTCTTTATTCACCCAGCCATTGCACTGCAGGCCTCCACCCCAGATTTTGCTCTAGGCACTGCCCTGGAAAACTGTAAGTATTAAAAACCTGCACACTATATGTAACAAAAAGCACATCCCGTGCATCTTCACTGCTCAAGCCCTTGTCCTCCCCTCTCCTGGCCCTAATCCCTTTGTTCATTGTCATCCCTTATGTTGTTACTATTAATTATTTTTATTACAGTAGTGCCCAGTAGCCTCGATTGGAATCAGGACACCATTGTGCTGGGCATTTCCCAAGCAAGGATGAAGAGAGTCCTGGCCCCAGAGAGCACTGTGTTTCATTTAGATAATAAGCTACTGGGAGCAAGCATGGGACATTTGTTATTTGTTTGTACACTTTGGATGTTGATAAATAAAATTAATAATGGTACAGAATAATATTAACACATTCAGAAAGCGAGGGCCCAGAGGCTACTGATATCTGAGGGTGAATAAACAAGCCTGCCACCCAGTGATTTGTGCAAGATCCATTCAGGACACGAATGAAAATAATTCATTCTGGAAAGTCCTAGGGGAGAAAATTTCTGCAATTTAGGTTATTTTAACCATATTTGAAACCCAGTTACATTCTGACCTGTTACAGAAACTTCTCTCTGCAATAATAATAAAACATCTCTACATGTCCTATGAGGTTAGCTCCTCACTTCCCCTCCATCACTCTTTCTTTCTCAGACTTTTTCCCATCGATTAATTTTTCTAACATTCAACTTTTCTTCATTTCCCCTCTCTATTTCACTGCCCCCAGTCTGGCTCTCTCTTCAGCTTTCCATTTTTCCCCCCCTTTAGTATTTTCTCTTTTATTGTGGAATGCATTATGGACCTGAGCCAAAGCCCACTGAGGTCACCTGGAGTCTTTCCTCTGACTTAAATTATCTTGGATTTGGGCCCTATAGTCACTTTGTTCCTTTTCTTTCAGCCATTTCCTTCCCTATTAAGTTAGAGGCAGCCTTGAGCCACAAAGTTTGGATCCAGATCCAAACGTCCTCATAGTCTGAGGAGGTCCAGAGCCATCTGTAATAAACAGTGTTCCCTTCTCCCCTATCTTCAAAGGCCATTCTGCCTGTGACCTTTGGACAGGTGTGTAGTGTGGGGGTGGGGACAGTACCAGGAGCATTTTCATGCCCTGCTGAGAAGATCTCCCTTGATGAACCCCATGTGGGGACTTCTGTTACACACAGTCTCATGTTGAAAGTAGACCATTGTAACAGCCAAATCTGCTGCTCCTCTCCCCAAATATATATATTTTGTACATGGGTAAATGCATGCTATCTGATCTGGCTACAGTATCCATGGTTCTGGAGAGATCGGCACTGTGTACTTCATCGCAATTAGAAATGAAAATTCTCTATTTAATGATCCTGGCCTCCTCCTGGCACTTTCAGAATTGTTAGCTGTACAGTTTGGAATGACTCAAGCAATGGAGTTTCCACCACTTGGCGACAGTTCCACAGTCTAACAGAAATCACTCTTAGGAAATGTTTCCTGACATTCAGCTTTTGCTCGGTGTTATCCAGTGACTTTAATTATACCCCTGTCGTCCAACCTAAATAATTCCTCCCTCCACCCCTTGCTGTTTCCACCCTTACAGTATTTGTAGGTGGTTAATCAGATCACCTCATTAGTCATCATCCGGTCACAGCATGGGCTTAGTTCTTTGAATCGTTCTTTTCGCCCCTTTGCAGGACAATCCAGATACAGTCAAGGTAAGAACGAAGCTACTGAGAGTGGGGTATTGGTGACTTAGTTCTATGAGCTGGCAGCATAAGCCGGGCTGCTGGAATGAGCGTAACACACACATATGCCGATAAGTGAGACAGCAAGTCAGTATGGCACTGGCCAGTGCCAATATGTAAATGCCAAGACACAGAGGCTTGGCACAGCCTGTCCACTCTTCAGTTCTGACCCGCAGAGCCAGACTGGAGCCATCACTATGTGCCAGAATCTACCCTCTTGGACAGATTTGCATCTATGAGACAGCTCCTCATTGCCAAAGAGACTGAATGATCCTCCCCACCTGGAGGGCTCAGTTACAGCAGCTGTCACTCCAAGTATGTGCCATTTGAAACACAGTTTTCAGAGCTTGCAAGATGGAGATGGGTTTTCATACACTGGTTCCTGGATCTCCCAAAACACAGATGTTAGATCCTCATCCTCCACCAGTCTCAGAGCAGAAATCAGATTTAGGGCTTGATCGTCTGAGCCAACTGAACAATTGTGCGCATGTGTGGACACTCGTGATAGGTTTGAACCTGGGTTACATCAAATTAGCTTAATGAAGAGCAAAACCAACGTAAGCCAGGTTTAACACAATGTAAGAGTGTCAGCACACATAAGGAGACCAACTGCTAAACCAGTGCTATTTCTGTGTGGAGTCCAGGCTTCAGTCTTTCAGTTTTCATTCCAAAGAGATCAATAATGTGTCAGTGGAAGAACAGTTATATGAAGAAACTCATTCTCGTTTTAAAAAATAGTATTTACATTCTGGTTTTAGCCCTAACTAAAGGCAATTTGAACCAAACTGAAAGTTAATCTGAAATTTTCAAAGTGACCTACGGGATTTAGACATGCCATTTCAATTAATAGCAATGGGGCCTGTGCATCTAAATCCCTTAGGTGGCTTTAAATACCTCAGACCAAGTGTTTCTCTTTGAATTTTCCATCCATGGTTGTTTTCCCATATTGAGTGAAGTTTCTTGAGGAAGTCATTGCCCATTCTGCTCTTTCTATGCATCGGTTGACTGTTGTAAGTTTATGAAAAAATAAACTAAATGTCCTTATTAAAAAAAAGTTAGAGATTGGAAGGAATATCCTAAGTCACTGAATCTCTGCCACTCTGTACCTAGTACTTCTTTATTCCCTGCACAATGCCCCTGAGGGGGGATACAGAAAAGTCAAACTTCAGGTAACATTATTTTCTATAGTCACTTGGAGATCCAGCTGTCATCAGACACCATAGTGCTGAAATCTCAAGGGCTGATGTAGAAAAAGCCACATAAAGGGACACTGCCAGGCTATTTAGACCCAAAATATACATCTTGTAAAAGAAAAAGAAAAAAGGTTTCATCAAATATAATATGAACAGAAAAGTTTTTGTAATTTTTTAATGGAAACTCTCAGAATGTTGCTCCCCTGCAGTGTTGTGAGCCCAGAAAGGAACAAACCCCTGGGAAGGGTCCTCAGAGGAAGAGGTTATTTGCCTATACCTCCTTCAATGATAGCAGGCAATAGAAAAGTCTCATCACTAAGGCTGCTGCCTGTGACCTCAGTTCAGAAAAGCATTTAAGCATGTGCTTAAATCCAGCCCTCTTCAGAAAAGCACTTAACACACTTAACTTTAAGCATTGACTTCAATGGGATTTAGCCATGTGCTTCAAGGTTGTAGAATCTCTGTTACCAGAGGTTTTTAAGAACAGGTTAGACAAACACTTGTCAGAGATGAGCTAGGTATAGTTATGATTCTAAGTTAAGCACATGCTTAAGTGCCTTGATGAATAACGGATGGACGGCTGTATCTCAGCCTGCATGAACAGTCCCTGGCCAGTGTGTGTGTCAGAGACAAAGGAAGGATGTTACAGATGGCAGGCACTGCAAAGGAGAAGGCTCTTGTGCCAGCAGTGCCAAGACTGTGGGGAAGCACAAAGAAGCAGCAACGTAGCAGACGTGGGAAGAGAAATACAAAGAAGTCAAGTCCATGAGGCAGGCCAGGGCAGAGCCATGAACTTCTGTACAAACAAGGGGACAAGGTTAAAATAGGAGCAAAATATTCAAGAGTGCCCATGTAACCTAGGAATCTACATCCCACTGAAAATCACTGTAGACACCTAAGGATATGTCTACACTGCAATTAAAAACCCATGACTGGACCATGCCAGCTAACTCAGGCTCCCACGGCTTGGGCTGCCAGGCTGTTTAGTTGTAGTGTAGACTTCCTGACTTGGTTCTGTAGCCTGAGCTCTGGGACCTCACACTGATTTCTATAGACAAGAAGGCAGACAGCAGCATTTTACACATACTGGATTCCAGAGCAATGTGGCTCAGAGGGACCATTGGGAAGGGTGGATGACTATTCAGCAGAGGTTTGCTGTCAGTACCCTCCTTTAAAATTGCCTGCCCTTGTCAGCAATGGCCCTTTTCCCTTTCCTTGTCCCTGTTTCACTTCACTCTGATCTCTCGTAACGTTCGCCTTTGAATTATTACTATCATTGCTTTAAGAACAACAAAACAAGCTAGCCAACAGTGCCCAGTGACTGGGGGAGGCTAATCTGAGATGCCTTACAGATGCCTAATCTGAGATGCCTGAAGATGACTCAAGTTGGCACCCTAAAAACAGAAGCATCCAAATCCCTCAACCCTTTGGAAAATCTTGGCTCCTCTGATAAATATCAAAGCCATGGGGGGATACTAATGCAGAACAGGGGTGGGGGTGGTAAATAAAAAAAATGTAAAATACTTCCCAGATACTATACACTAGAGTCCTTCTCCATCTCCCACTAGTTAATAGAGTCTTCTCATGACTACCCTGGGACCTGGATCAGCCCGAGGTTGGAAGGAATTAGGGAAAGGAAGCTCAGAGCACAGGGGTGTCAAGGCTTCAGGAGCATCACTTCTCCCTTCTCTCCCTTGCCCCTCTCCACTCTGCTATTGTCTCTCTGTTTCTTCCTCTCCATTTCCCTTTTCCCTTTTCGTCTCTCCCTCTGTCTCTCTTCCCACCTTCTTTTGTCTCACTCCTGCCCATTTCCCTCCCTCCCTGCATCTGGCTTTTCCTCCTCCCTCTCCCATCTTCCCCCTTCCCTCTCTCTCTCCCTCCACTGTCTCCCCCCCAAACCAGCTTCTCTTTCAGTTTAATGACCAGTAAGGAGTCAGTCATCAAGCCATTGGATTCAATAGGTTTTCACAGTACATTAGTGCTGTGCACCAGACCATGCTGTGCCTGTGATTGTATGACAAGTCAGGGCCAATTCATCTTACTGAGACCTCCCATCGGTGGCGGCCAGAAAGCTTTGCCAGCTTTAGGAACACGGCACAACATCTCCTGACCTCTCACACTGCTCAGCACTATATCACATTCATACACCCGTAGAGATGGAGACATAAGACACACACAGCCAGCTGTGACCAGCTGTAGTCATTGGCTACAAACACTTCCGAGGCAACAAGGAAAGGGGCCAATCTGGCTCAGAATGATGGGCCAGATTTGGCTGCACTTAATGCCACCTTCATCCATTTCCACCAGATTTCCTCACACTCTCCTTTCTCCATAGCAAAACTGAGGTCAAAGTCAGTCACAGCCTCCACTTCAATCATCTTTCCCAGCAACTTACTTCGCTGTTCCTTCCCTTCCGCCTGCCTTCCCACACCTACCAAGATGTGCAACCACATCAGCTGTCTCCCTCAGGCTCTGCCCCTGGCTTCCCCGCTCGATACAGTTCAGACTTCTTGGGCCTGATTCCCACTCACACCAAGGCCACTTTACTTTGTGTTAGCAGCATAAGAGCCTTAAAAATAAGAGAACAAATAACAGAATAAATAAGTAAAAATAAATATTATTTACTCCCATTTTAAGGGGCATTTACACTGCCAGAACAGTGTAAAGGGAACCTTACTATAAATGAGAATCAGGAGCTTCATTTTCAAAGCCCTCCAAAACATGCCCCAGCCTGCCACATGGCCTTCTCTCTCCTTGGTGACCAGGTGTCCAGTTTTCAACGGGAACACCCAGTCGAAAAGGGATCCTGGCAGCTCCGATGAGCACCGCTGACCAGGCCATTGACTTTCCAGTTGGCAGCGGTGCCGCACAGCGGGCTGGCAGGCTCGCCATGCAGCTCCCAGGAAGCACGTCCAGCTCTTAGACGTAGGAGCTGGGTGGCCGGGGGGTCCACATGCTGCCCCATTCCCCACATGCAGCTCCCATTGACCAGGCAGGACAGGGGATGAACTAGTGGCTGTTGCGGGTCGTGGCACGCACCTCTCCCGCTGCTGCTGGCCCTCTTCTCCTCACGCTCCTCTGCGGCTGGGCTCAAGCTGTGGCGCGTGCCCCCCGGCAGACCACAGTCTGTTGTCCCATTGCCGGCACCCAGGAGTTTGAGGTATGTGTCTCCGTCTCTGAGTGCTGGGAATGGGCCTGCACCCTCCTCCCCGTCACTGCATCCCTCCCCGGCCCCACCCCCCCCCCCCCCCCCCCCCACCCCCTCTCCCACACGGCATCCCTCCCCACCCCAACTCCCTCACTGCATCCCTCCCCGTCCCATCCTACCCATCTCCCACACCTACCCATCCCAGTCCTGTACCCCTTACAGTGCTCTCCCGCCCACCCTCTCCACCTCCCAGTCACTCCCCTCATGTCCCTCACCCCCACAGCCCTGCACCCCATTCACCTCCATACACTGCTGCACTCCTATTATGTCCTTATAAACCCCTTTGCCCCCACATCCTCATGTACCTGTAACCTTCTGCTTCCTCCTGCATCCCCATCCACTCCACATACTTCCCCCCCACACCTCCTCCTCTCTCCTTCACTGCCTCCTGTCACCCCAACCCTACTCTCACCCTTGGCCTCTTTCCCTCCATCCTCTAGTCCACAGCCCTCCTCCCCCATATACCCATCTATTCCCCTCCAGCCCACTCTCCTTCCTTCCCAGCTGGGTGTCTCTGTGTAGGACGTGTGTGCATGCATGATTTGTATGTGTGTAAGAGACTGTGTCTTTGTGTAGGGAGGTGCATGTATTGCCTCATGTGTGTATACCTGTGTGAATGAAATTTGCAGCCTAACTCTTTGACTTTTATTCCTTTTGCTGGCTTGTGCACAAAAAACTGATTACATAAAAATATGTTATTCATTTCATAACAAGTTTTTAAAAGAGAAAGGAACTCTAAAAGCAATGTATGATTTCTTAAACACTGAATGTTGTTGATTAGTAATTGCAGAATAGCCAATGCATCATACATTTCTCCCCACCTTTGTCTAGCTACATTATAAAATTCTTTGTTGCAGACTCTCTCTTTTTATGTTTATGTCCAGCACCTACCAAGCTGAAGCCCTGATCTTTGTTGGGGTCTCTAGGCACTAAACAGCTATTGTAATAATAAATAATGTGGAAGTAAATGTGTTAGTGCATGCTAGATGCGTACACATGAATACATGTGTGTACCTGCATGTAGGTGTGGGAGTCAGTTTCTACAGATTTATTTATATAGGTATATGGCCAGGTGTGCATTTCTGTGGTTGTGCTGCATGGTTTTACATCTGGGCTTCAGGAGTGGGCCTTTAATGGATTCATTGCAGCTGTGATAAGGTGTGGCCCTAATTCCACACACAAAATTATAACAACTTTAGTTAACAAAAGACATGGAGCTGGTTACAAAAAAAATGGGAAGAGGGGAGGGAAAGAATCTTGAAAATCTTTGTGAAATTTCATTTTTTTAAAAATGATTCTTTTTGACTATTTTGCTGCCAGCTCTAGCATCCTGTAACAAATAAACCTTGAAACTAGCATAATGCATCTGTCAAAACAATAAATATGCCTGTTTGGGCCTGGCAGTGAAAATAAGCACGTAAGCAAGGGTGGGAGAGAGCAAGCGCTGGATGGAGGTGGGAAGGGAGCCTGGGGAAGGGGCAGGTGAAGAGGTGAGGCCTCAGAAAAGGGGCGGGGCAGGGCAGGGGTGTTCGGTTTTCTGGAATTAGAAAAATGGCAACCCTAATCTCTCCCTTCTCCACTACCCACAGCCACCACTTAGTTAATGTTGGCATCCTTTTTGTCTGTCCATTCTCTGCCTCCCTGGACTCCCCATCCTGTTTGAAATCTCTGCTGAATCATGTTTTTCCTTCCTACTTTCTACTTCCATTGTGTTGACTTTGTGGTTTTGGTTTTTTTAAATGCTTGAAAGCATTTTGAGCACAGTTTGGCTAGAAGGGACCATACCAAATGAAGCTGCAGTGTAACCCCAACTTCAGCACCCAGAATTAGTGGATACTATTTGAAAGTCAAAGTGGTGCCCCTTTTGAGCATTTTCCACATCTATAAAACAGAGACAAAACAGCACTTCATAGAGCTGAGAGGCTTAGTTATTTATTGTTAGGGAAGCTTTTTTTGATCTTCAGATTATAAAAGCTGTAGAAGTTCATGGTATATTATCTATTGTCTTCCATTGCACTTTCCCCAAGGCAATAATATCCTTCCTGTGAGATAATGCCCAGTATTACACACACTATCCCAGATGGGATCTAACAAGATCTTTTTCTATATAAAGTCTCCAGAGCTGTAAATCCTAGTTTAATTGGGAGTAGGGAGAAAGGTGTTGATTTAATTCCACAAATGATTATTGGTTTCAAAGGAAAATCCCCTCATAACCAATACTGACACAGCCATACCTGTTCGGACTGTGATACTGTCAGACCTCACAAACTGAATAGTGCCATGGCTGGTCTGTAGGTGAATAGGAGACTGCCAAAGAAACCCAAGGTGCTTCAAGAAGTGATGGCAATAGAGTAGTTAGTATTGAATCACTGCTCTGATGTGGTGTTAAGAGTTGCTCTGCTTCAAGAATTCCATGTTCTGATACCCTAGCCATTAAAGTCAAAGATCCAGTTACAATTATTGTCAAGGAAAAGGAAAATTTCCTTCCAGATTTTACCCAGATTTCCTTTGCAATTTCAATTAGAGATGATATTCACTTCCTGAACTAAATTGTTACATAGTGCTTGCGTCTTGTGGAAAAGCTGGCATGTTCCCCTCCAGAAGTAGATGCATGTTATACATACACTCAGACACACACACACTCCTCCAGAAGCAAATGCATTTCACTGGCAGATGCATTTTATACATACACACACTTCAGACCAGATCAGCAGCTAATATGGATGAACAGAGCTCCACCTACTTCTATGAAGCTTTGTTGATTTACATCAGTTGAGGATACGGCCCATGATATTTCAAGTGGTTTAGGACCCTACGGAATTAAAAAGTTCTATAGAAATGTAAATTAATAGCATTGTTGTTGAACAAAAGGAATTTCTGTCAAAGCTGATCAGTCCCCACCAAGGAAACTACACAATTTTCTGTTTTAAAACGTTTCCTGGCTAAAGAAAGATGCTTCAACCCTTTCAAAATGAGGGTTGAAGTGAAGCTACCGCTACCATACAGTGAGTCTCCAAGAGTTTGGAGGTTCCATTTAGACAAGCAACCAAAACCCTCTTGAGATTGCAAAACGGAAATCCTATTCTCACATGATTTCAATGTGACGTGTCCAGTGCTTCCCATACAATGGTTTTCTAGCAGTATTTCAGGTTTCCTAGGCCTAATGAACTGAAAAGTACAGAGGTAGACATTGTATAAACATATGAGAAGAAGGGAAATAAAAATGTTTGATGCCTCAACCAAATGAGAGTGCTTGAAGTTTGGAGAGAATGCTCAGGATTCTTTCTATTTCTATCCAAACTGAGTTGCTCCATTCTTACATAGAAATCCAACTCTGCAGCCAGACACCAACCTTCCCTCACGCCAGCACAGAGCTCAGAGTGCCAGGCTGTTGCTCCTACTTGCCAGGGTCACTGTTGATGTGGAGGGAGCAAAGCATCCTGCCAGGAGCTAAAGTTTAACTAAGTAGTTCCCCGTCCATTGCATTGTCAGTTCTGTTCTCGTGAAGGGATAGGTGAGCACTGAGATTCTAGTCCTATCTTCCAAAACACTATCATGGTGTCCTCCTGTTAAAATGGAGTCCAGCTAGTGATAGGCTGCACTCTGCGGGTAGCTCCTGCACATATTTTCACATGACAGTTCCTATATTAGTGTCCTGAGTCGCAAAAGATTACATTGCTATAAAATATCTTCAGGGCCCTCTAATAGAGCAGGGATGAGTGGGTGAAACAAGTCAGTTCAGATATATTAACCAGCCCTCCAACCTTTGCCCCCAAACATAGGCCTGAACCACCCACTGACCCCTCAACATTTCCAGAGGCTCAGAACATTCAGTTTGCTTTTGTTTCATGGCATTTTTCATTTTCACAGCTGCTTCTTCACTTCCCACTTCCAGCCCAAGGGCCTGATCCAAAGCCCACTGAAGTCAAAGGAAACATTCTCACTGATTTCAGTGGAATATGGATCAGGACCCAAATGCATTGAAATGATCAGAGGCAAAACCTTGCCTGTTTTTCCAGCTCAACTATAAGCAGAGAATTTTGAAGATCAACAAAAGTTACAATTAAGTACAATCAGTCCTCTGCCCTCTACCTTACTCACACAACACCCTCTCTCTGGCCTGATGTCCTGACCACCCTCTCCATTGCTCTGAAGCACAAATTATGGGCCCCATGTTCAAGGGCATAGTTTTACACCCACAAAGAACTGCAGAGAAAGAAACAGAGTACTATGTTTTTGAAACATGACTCCCCAATGCCCTGTACTCTGTATAATCATTTACACCAGTGTAAAATGGGTGTAAAACATCACCCTGCTGATCCTGCAGCATTTCACCCCTACTTTGCATGGGTGTAAATGGCTGCACAAGGTGCAGGGCAACAAGGCATCAGGTTCTGTGTCTATAAATATGGTACATATTTTGTTCTCTCATTCCTCCTATGTAATCTGTCTGGGGTGGGGGGTAGGGGAGAAGCTAGAACAACAAGCCATGTGCCTGTCATTACCTTGTCGTTACCCTGATTCCTTTGCTTGTATGTTGTATTCTGATCTCTCTCCTTTTGTCTGTATTTTACCTACTTAGCTTGTAAGCTCTTTAAGGCAGAGACCCTTTTCCTATGCATCTGAAGTACAACAGGGCCATAGTCTTAACTGGGGCCTGTGGGCACTGATCCTCTACATAAGAAACAGAATAATTACTGCTATAATGAACTGATTCCTTCTCCCCTTCTTGAAAAGATCCAGGGCTGAATCAGAGAGAGGCTGACCTCCCGTCCGATCCTAGCAGCCGGGATGACACACGCTGGTAGCCTGTGCGTTGGGAAGCTTGCACTGCCACTGCAGACAAAGCTCGCACCCACACCTGCCCTGTGGAGAAAGAACTTCTCCAGGGCTGTCAGTCCTGTGGCTCCACCCCTGCTGAAACTCTATTTTTAAAAAAAAAAAAATGGAAAAGGAGCAATAGCCTAACAGTAAAAATGAAAAATTTCAGGTGGCAAGATGTTATGGGGGAAATGAGCAATTAGACAGTGGCACCGACTCCCCAAGGGAGGTGCTTTAGAGCGAGTAACTGTAGGTAAGACATCTGCAGGGAAATAAGCTGCCTGATGCAGGGGAATGGACTAGATGGGCCCAGAGGTCTTTTCCAGCCATAGAAACCATGAAAAATGAACCAAACAACTTTGCCCTTCACTAGTTATTACTCTTTACAAAACTCGCTGCTGTTTGTCACTCCTCTCCTGGATGAAATCCAAGCTAGCTGCGCTTTCTGGCTGCGCAGTTGCTTCTCTATTCTGACTGAATTCTTACGATTCCTCTGCTCAGCCTAGCCCATGACCCCAGCCAAGGGGTTCAGGTGCATCTGCCACAGAGTGAACAGAAGCTTCCTCCAGTCTCTCTGGCAAAATGGCTCTGGTCTCCTCTCATTCCTCTGCTGTGAGTTACAGTGTCCTGCTCTTCATAAGAGAAAAAAAAAAGGCCACACACATTTATCTCAGTGTGATGGGGCAGATCAGCCCCACACTGGGACAGAGGGGGTTAACCATTCCCTCTTAGCAGAGGAGGCCATGCCCCGGAAACTCTACTGGGCATGCTCCCGCTGTCAGAGCAGTATAAAAGCCTGCAAGACTGCCCAGTCTGGGCTGGCAGTCGAAAAGGAAGGATGCTCTGCAGAGGCTCCAGCCCCGGACCAGGTACAGCCCTTACTAGGGAGAGCTGAGGAGCCGGGAGTGCAGATCAGAGGCCCGCGGCGAGTGCAACCCCGGCAAGTGGAGGTGGCTGCTGAGGATCCCCAAGACCTCGGAGCTACGGAGACCATGGGGAATGGAGAACTGGTGGGAAGTGACCCAGGAAAGGTAAGAGAGTGATACATCCCACCACTGTGAGGTCAGCGTGTTGTGGTCAGGATCCCCGCTGACCCTGGGTTGGAATACTCCACCCATACAGGGCGCTGGTTTACAACCCCCTCCACTCCCGCATTGTGATACCGTGACTCGATTCAGACCCCAGGCTTTGGAGTGACTTTGGCCATTGGGCCATGCTGCCATAGAGGCACTGTATAGAGACTTGAACTAGTGGACCACGCTCTCCCATTAGGGGAAGAGAGCAAGGCTGACTCTGGCCCTTGGGTCACACTGATATAGGAGCCTAGCTTCTGGACTCCGGCCACTAGGCCCTACTCTCTCACCAGGACAGTGGGACTTAGGAGGGGCCCCGGGCTGTGGGACGCATTGGTGTGGGAGTCTCAGAGAGGGAGGAGTAGAATAAGTGGGGTTACCTCTCGTCCCCAGACCCCCTTCCCCGCCACACTCAGCTAGATCATCCCCTTCTATATGAGGTGGGGGAAATGTGTGCACCCACTCCCATCACTGATAACAATGAGGAGTTACTGTCGCCCTTGTGCATCCCCAAAAGCCTCTGTGATGATGATGAATGGCAATCACCATACCAATAAAAGTACAGAGTGATGATAATGGAGCATCACCAGATGGCTTGACAGTGCAGGGAGATTGCCTAGGAGGACATATCTTGCTGTTGTGGCCACCAGTCTAGGCATTGCTCAAGATAGAACAGGCGGTGGAGGGATTGCAGGAGCAGCCAGGACCAGGATGAAGGAGATGGATTGGGGCAATGGCCATGTAGAGCAATACACCAGTCAGGATGAATGGCAACTAGCACCATGTGGAGTTATTAAGAGTACAAGCAAACCTCTTAACATGAAGACATGCCCACAGAGGAACACATGGTCAGTAGCTGGCATGGGAAAGGATGCACATCCCAAGTGGAGTGTGTAGACGACACACTGTCTTTCTCCTGGAGATCAATGAACTGGCTGAGCTTGCCAGCTAGAGAAACATAAAAATGCTGAAAGCCACAGACAAAAGGAGACCGGGCTGGGACAAAGCCAAGAAGAGGCACACGAGCAATGGTAGGTGCACAACACCACCAGGCCATGAATAAAGCCTACAAACTACGTGGCACTCCGTACACAGCCATAGACTCTGAAAAAGGCAGCCTCTGATTGTTGTGAATGTATCCATGCTTATCCACTTTTTCCATAGGGGCCACTTTTGCAGCTCTAATGGGCATCTTTCCATTCCATATTTGAAGAATGCTCTTCTACAGTGTACTGGAGACTGCGGGGTGGGGAAGAGAGGGAGAAGGAAGAAGGGTGTGCAGCACTGGTTATCTTCCCCGTTGCCATGAACATTTTTTCCCCCAAGTGACACTCCTTTCTAGTTGCCACACATGTATGGAGCACTTGCATGAAGATACCCCATTTTTCGTGTTTATTGTGCTTTCTTTTCCTGTCCCAGTTTAAAGCTGCACCTTTTCATGGTCCTGATCTTGTGATCAAGCATGGATACAACTCACATTGAAGTTCATGGGAGCTGCGAACCGACAGCTAATGGGGTAATGGGGTGATTAGTGCCATTCTCTCTCTCTCTCCTTAAAAAGGTTTTAACCTTGAAGGGACAGACCTTTAGCTGCCCCATCCATCACAGCAGAGCAGCTGGCATATCATGTGAAGAACAAACTGAGCAATGCCCAGGTAGAGGGGATGTGTGATGGAGAGAAGGAGGAATGAAATGAGTTTGAGAGTTTTCTTGCCCTCTCCTCAGTGTGCATTTCCTGGACTGAGGGCTGCTGGCATAGGAAGCAAAGAGTCAGCATAGCCATACAGTGCTTGTTCTGGTTGTTTGCCCCCAGGAAGGCTGGAGTACTCATTAAGATGGAGTCAGTGCTGCCATTTCTCCATCACAGGCTGACATCTACTCCAGGTGCAATTTACACAAACGCACACTGGTGAATAATAATCAAGCTACACCGCTTGCCACTCAGAGGAAAGAGGGAGAGGGGAGAGGAAGAAGCAAAAGGAGAGAGATGGAGTGAAAATGGGACAGAGAAAGGGTGAAAGACAGAAAAGAATGCAGGAAATGGGGGGAGAGGGAAAGAGACAATGAGGAGAGTAACTTTCCAAATGTTTGCTGAAATCTCCCAACATTTAAAGCAAATGATGCATGAAACACACTGTCAGGAATATGGTGCCCAGAATCTATCACTGATAAATATTTAATCTGATTGGCAGTGAGCTGTTAAAGGCCCATAGTGTAGGTTAGCAGCTGCTGTAGAGTTTCAGGTAAACTAAATATATCTGCACAAAGTGATACACCCTGGCACCCAATCATCCCATCCAGCTCCCAGCACCCATCCGAAAACGACATGCAAAAGCACCAAGAAGGAAGGGAAACAGTATAGGAAATCCCACACATATGCTCCCCTGCTCCCACTGTGAACTGGGAAAGGACGGAACAGCCTGCATGGGATGTGCTGTTGGAAAAGCGTCATGAAAAGAATCCTTCCCTTCACAACCATTGCAGACACATACAAAGTGTGTAATTTAAGGCACTCTCCAAGAGCTTTAATTTGCTCATATTTACCTACATGAAACTGTTCACAAACCAGAAGCCAGTCTCTAGATAGGCCAGGGGAACCCTCCCCTTAGACTGGTTAACAGTCTATCATGGATTTAGCAAGTTATGTCACCATACACGTTTGCATCCTAATGCAATGGAGTGGGAGCACTGCATAGTCATATAAGGACTGAGACAGATGTCCACATACTGTATTAGTAGCCCCTTGAGATGGGAATTGCATATTAGCCAACAAAGGGAGCGGAGGCGAGAGGACCTGCTAGCAGCTGGTCATGTAGATGTGTACATTTGCCTATCAGCTATGACTCCCAGTTCACTGCCTGCATCCATGGAATAACTAGATTGGCTGAGGTCAGTGTTTGTTTTTATGTTCTGGCATCTGGGAGGTGACACTATTTATGAGCAGTCCTTAGCATACACACGAATTATCAGAAATGGGCAGAGGCTGGAAATTCCATTTCACGAAACATTTTGAGATTTCAAAATGTGGCTTTGTTTCAAATCTGAACAAAAAACGTGATGATTTTGAAATACTCCACAAAGCTGCAAAAAAAAGTTTGTTTTGGGTCAGTCAAAATGATTTGTTTTGATTTTGGCTTTTTGTGTTGTTGTTTTGTATTGTATTATTTTAAAAACTTCAAAAGAAAAATAAATTTAAATCTTTTATTCTGACAATATTGAAATGTCCCATTTCAACGTTATGGGAGCCTCACCACCACCACCCATTCTCTTCCTAACCAAAATGCCAGCTAAACAGATCCAATTTGCAAAGTATTTCTATTTCAGTGGGATGCATTCTCTGATGGAATGTGGTTCTGCCAAAGTTTCTCCAACCAGCTCAACTATCTTCCCCACCAGCACTGAACCCTAGATTGCTTGTTGGAGCAGCTTTTCTCTGTGCTGCATACCATTATTATTCTTGAACAATGCTGCCAGTTCTGGGCAATTGAATTATTCTCACACTTAGCATTAGCAACTCTGGGGAGAAATGCTTCCTGCAACCAAACAGCAATGCATTTTCTGGCAGCCCCACCATTTTATCCTTATTTGGTCAGAGTGTGCTTTTGAACATCACTGCCATATGCCCTGTTTGGCAGATGGCAGGGGGTGGCAGAACATCAGGGTATTCTTAGTCCTCCTGTTCTGCATATTTTTCCTTTGGGCATGTTTATGCTCAATAAGACAATAGGGCCAGTAGTGTGCAGGGATGGGAAGAGACTACCAATGTCTGAACTGAAGGTTCATTGGAATCCCTTTGAAGTTCTGCTGCTGATTTCACTGTCCACTCCCCAGGTCAAAAGAGAATAAGAGCACTTAGGCTGATGGGCCAGAGCCCTAGTGGTTATTCCACTCCTTTGCCATGAAGAGACCAAGGTTCAATTCCTGACCACTGGCTGATTATGGGAAAGACCAGGAGCCTAATCTTGCAAGTATTCTGCGCATGCAGAGTTTTCTCTATGCAAAAACCATGCAGGATTGGGGCCCTGAAGTGATGTCTGATCACACAAATCACCTACCATATGCCCTCTTCTTCAGTACTGGCTGCTTCCCTGTCCTGCTGCAGCTCTTCAGTGAGTTGATCCCATCTCATCTGAACATAGTTTGTGAAGTGTTTTTCTGCTCTGTTTGCTGTTCTTTTTAATATTTAACTTTTTAGTAAGTGTCATGCTGGTGAAAGTAGTGGAACTGCAGTTCTGCAAGTCAAAATCCTTTATCCAGACCACAGAAAAACAGCTCTTGTTTTTATTTTTATTTCTATAGCACCTTCCGTCCAAGAATCTCAAAGTACTTTTGTCACTTTGGCCCCTGTAAGAGAAACTGAGACTGTGACTAATTGCCTACTGCCCAGTTGGGCTTAAGGGAGGGCACCTGGACTTTATAATGGAGGCCCTTGAGCAGAAACAAGGAGGCAAAAAGAAGACTGGTAAATCTAGTAAAAAGGCATCCAAAATCCTGGGCTAGAGAAGAAACTTGCCTCCAGGGAGCAAGCCCTGAGAAGACACTCATCTGGGGGAAGGTGGCAGGATACATAATAAGCATACAGCTAAACTTCATCTCCAGAGGGAGAGCCTAGATAGAGATCACCTGCTGAGAGAGGAGCAGGGTGTTCAGTTATTGAGCACTGTGGTTTAAGAGGAAGAAAAGTCCAGGAAAAGGTGCACTAGAAGAATAGTAAGAAGAACGAGACTGTTATTGTCTCTGGAAATTAGGATTTAGAATAAAGTGAAGCCTCCTGTTTGTGGGAGAAAGTGGCATTGTGCCAATAAAGAATCCCTGGCTGAGCATAAACACAGGCAATCCTGGCATAATGCTTACACGGAAGCCCTAAAATCTGGGGAAACTGAGGCAATGAGGGCCCAGCATAGACACGCTTGGCCAACTTGGGGCATGTAGTGGAGTGGCGACTCACCCTCCGGCACCTCCTGCTGGTATATCCAGGGAATTAGCTTACCAGCCTCTGGAACGCCCTCTGCAGGTTGGTGTCCCACTTGCTACTGGCCCCATGTCCCTCCCACACCCCAGTGCCCTCTTCCCTGGGGTGCTGCACCCCTGCAGTACCCCCACAGTCTCGCCGGGTTTCCCCTCCCCACTATCCCCACCTTGCCTCAGTCTATGGGCTACTGCCAGTCACCATCGAGCCCCCATTCACTGCGGCCGACTGCAGTCCGTATAAGCCAGTCATCATAGGCAAAGAGGGTTGGCCTACTGCCTCTGCCTACCCATGGGCTGTCCCCTGCTGCCCCTTTTTGGCCATCTCCTAGGCCCTGCAGCCTGGGAGGTTTCCAGGCTGGAGCTCCCCAGCTCCTCTGGCCTTCCCCCAGCCCTGTTCCACTCCAGGTACCCCGTCAAGCTCCCCAGCAGCCAGGCCAATCTGCCTCTACAGCTAGAGGAGACTCTCTAGGCACCAAACTCTCAGCCCTTTTATCAGGGTCTCTTGGGCCCTAATTGACCCAACCACAGCTGTGGCTGCTATGCCCCATCAGCCTGGGAGCTGCTTGCCCCCAGCCACAGCCCTCTTTTCCGAGGAGTGGGACAGACCCTTCGGGGAGCGGGACAGACCCTTCGGGGAGCGGGGATAGTCCAGTGGTTTGCGTATTGGCCTGCTAAACCCAGGGTTATGAGCTCAATCCTTGAGGAGGCCATTTAGGGATATGGGGCAAAAATGGGATTGGTCCTGTTTTGTGCAGGGGGTTGGACTAGATCTCCTGAGGTCCCTTCCAACTCTGAGATTCTATGACACCCCACTACAGGAAAAACAAACCCTTTGACAACTTTATAAATACTAAGATATGTTTAGCTTCATAACATCTGTGCAGTTGGGGTATAGCATCCCTATTTACAGATGAGACATCTGGAGCACAGATAAGTTAGGCGACTAGTTTAAAATCACAGACAGAGTTAGTAGCAAAGTCAGGTACAGAGCCCAGATCCCTTGATTCCCAGTCCCATATCTTTATTATAAGGCCAAGCTTCTTCCCTATAGCAGGGGAAATAGCAGTGCAATTTTCCCCATATATATTGCCCCTCACCAAGGTGCCTCTGCTGTGATCCTAAAACTATTACTTCCAGGATAAAAGTGAAGTTCAGTCTCCTTGGTCTTGGACTCCCTCATAACACTACTAAGGAACTAGTAGTAGTTGTGTCATTGTGATAGTGAATCTGTGATACAGACATCTGCTCACTAGAAACTGGGCTAAAACCACTAGTTTGTCACACCAATCTCTAAACAATTATCAGATGACAACAATTTTTTGTTCCTATTTATATGGGGCTATTACCTACATAGCTCCTATCAGCTGAGATGTTGTTGAGACAAAATGTTTTATTCTTTATCCTTATTTCCCCATTTCATTTTCAGTTGCCTCCATCCTAATAGCAGTTTCAGGAAGTTAATGCAAATATATCCCAGGACCATGCAGTCTTAGTCTCTGAGAATGGGCTTTCCTTGAGAGACTTCCAGGACTTCCTGAACTTGATTCAGAAATTCTCCAGGGATAGCTTTTCTTTATGGCACTTCCCCAGTCCCAGTCAAACTCAGGACATGAAATGACACACAGGGATTTTTTTAAAAACGTTAATTGAACTATTTCATACCCCAAAAAAGAATCAAGTTTAAGGCTAAAAGTCAAAGTTCATTCTTGCTCCAGTGGAACTGGTTCACCTTTGCATTTCTTATAACAAGGGCAGATTGAATCTAAAGGAACCATTTGCACAGATTCACAGTCAAGGGAGAAGTTATTCCCAGTATATATTAAAACAGAAGCCTTAACAAACATGTCCTAAAGAAATAACCTTCAGTCAGAAAGCACTGAGTACCACATGATCTCCAAGTTCAAGAGCCATTACAAAGACAATGAAAGCATATGGGTGGGAAGGGACCAAAGTGCGGAGCAGCTGGTTCATCTCTTCATTGTGACAGGGCTGATTTCCTTATCCCAAAATCATGCCTGATATATGGGTGTCTAATCTCAACCTTGAGTATCTCCAACCATGGCAATTCCTCCACACCCTCTTACTGGCTTCTTCGGCCACCCAGCACTTAGAAGGTTTTCCCTCATACTGAACGTGACTTTCTCTGCCTCAGCTAAGGGCCCATTTACTTCCTGATTTATCCTTAGTGAGTAAAGAAAATAATTGGCCCCTGTCCTCTTTCTATAACAACCCTGTACACATTTGTACAGTTAGGTCTCCACCCACAGTTATCTTTTCTCTTGACTGAACACAGCTGCCTCTCTTAACCTTTCTTTAGAGGACTTACTGCCTAAAGCCTTCAGTCACTTTCATTGCTCACTCCTCCCAACTCCCTCTAAGCTGCAACTGTCTTTTTAAAATGTGGCACTTTTGAGATGAACCTAATCCTCTGCATGAGGCTTAACCAGGACCAAGGAGAGTAAATAATCCATAGGTCACACAAATTAGTGGGGAGGAAATTAGAGGAGGAAAATCCCAGCAGGACTTCATCTCCTCAACCTCCCCTCTACTCCCATCCTGGCCAACATGGGTAGAGCCCTGCAAATCTGCAGACATCCACGGACCACATTTGTGGACCGCAGATTGGCTGCAGATACAAACTGAATATCCACAGAGCTCTAAACGTAGGTTTGTTCTCTATTCAGCACATTCTCCAGTGTTTTGTTAATGGAGCTTCCACCATTTCCCTTAATGGAAACTCTCTTACAGTTTAATACACCTCACCATTAGGAATTCAGATGACACTCTCTCTCTCTCTCTCTCTTTGTTCCATTTCATTTCATTGCTTCGTTATAGCCACTGTCCATTCAATTTTATTTAGATTCTTATACCACTCCCATTACAATGGTATCTGGGCATCTAACCAACAACTGCCTGAACCACACTCAAAGATTCCTCTAGCTTTGGTGTTTACATTCTTAAACACACAGTTTTAGGCAGTTATGTCTCCCTTTTAATTGTCATTTGGCCAAGCTAAATGTAATTAGTTATTTTAATCTTTCCTCTTAGATCAATCCCTCCAGCCTCTTAATCCTTTTTATTGCTCCACTGAATTCATTCTAATTTGCTGCCATTTGTGTGGCAGAGTTGTCCAGAAATGAGAGCAATGTTCTAGGCACAATCTTACCAGTGATATGCAGAAAATGAGACTGTCTACCTCTGATGTGAATAGGATAGCCCTGTTTATGCAACTCAAAATTGCATTGCGTTCTTTGTTACCATATTGTACTGCAAGCTCATATCTCATTTACTGTTCATTATCACACTGGTCTTCCCCCACTCCCATTACTGCTTTTTCTTTTTTTCCAGGCATTACCTCCCATGGAATATCTGAGTTTGCTTTCTACATGACTGCCTCCTGTTTTTAAATGCCTGCTATTCAGTTTATTAACTCTCTAATAATCTCCAAATCCTGTCCTAGGTCGGGCTGTTTAGCGAGTTCTCTCTCGCTCAAATCTTTGATTTCAAGAGGAATATTATCACAAAGCAAACCACAGGTTTGGCTTCGGAGTCAGATCAGGGCACAGCTCCGCATTCACAGGATAACAGGAATTTGCCCACAGGCCCGGCCCACGAGCTCATCCCTCACTGAGACCCGGACCTGTATTTTAAATGCTCCTGATTTATTTATTGTCCATAATCTTTACATTAACTTCTGGCGAACAGGGCCCTGTCACAGGGGGTTTCTGGAGCAAAGGCTTTTTTACCAAAGGGCTTTTCCTGAAGTCTCCCATCCATGGAGGGGGGAAGGGGACCAGACACACCCGCTGTCTACCCCCAGGAAAGGCGGCGCTGGGCAGTCACAGCAGCGGGACAGGCGAGCGGGGACCCCGCGGTTTAGCTTAAGGGGACCCTCCCTATCCCAGCTTCTCTCCTCTGCTGTGGTTCCGCGGCGCGGCGCGTGGCCCTGCTAGAGCGGGCTCATCGCCCAGGGGTGCCCGGCCCCGGCTGGTCACCGCGCGGGGCGCAGACAGGGCCCTAGCTGCAGCGAGCGGAGCCCGGAGCGGGGCGGCTGTGGACGCGGGAGCCCGGCTGCCGCGAGCTGCGTCCCCCGGAGTTACCCGCCCTCCCGAGCAAAACCCGCGCAGCCCGGCCCGCAGCTGCGGGGAGAGGAGCGGCCGCGACGGCGCAGAAACGCCCCCCGGACTGAGCTGAGGCGGGGCCGGTTCTGGTTCCTGCCCGGGAGCGCTGAGTCCCGCTGAGGGGGGGGAAGTTTCCCGTCAGCCAGGGGTCACCGTCCCGGCGGCGGCGGCAGCAGGAAACCCGGACCTCCGGAAACTCCTCAGACGCGGCCCGCGTGCAAGAGGCTGCCGGGCTCCAGCCGCCCCGCCCCGGCAGCACGGGCCGCAGTGGCCTCACAGGTGCTGGCTTGAGGGCGGGATTCACAAAAGAGGGTTTTACCTGCATTGCTAGACCGTCCTGCGAGGCTCCTTACGTTGTGCCCGGCCTACATCCCCTTTGCAGTTTCAGCTGGATACACTGGCCGGTATTTATTCTCCTAAACACTGCGCTCTACGTTACTGCGCCTGTTCATCTGCGCTGGGTACTACCCAAGAAGTAGCTGCATGTCAGTGGTGAGATGATTCCTCTAGGCCAGGGGACACAGGGTCTGACTGTGCAACCCTTACTCATGTGGAGTATTTCCTTGTGCCCAGAATAGTCCAGGTGGTTTCAGGGCGGGTATTTACTGAGTAAGGTGTTACTTCACATGCCCCAGTGTCTTAATCCGGTCATGGCTCATAGATCACTTTGGGATGTGATAGAAATATGTTGTTACAGTATTGAGCAGTGTGTATCTATTCCCTTCCACCTCTTGTACTTGCTCCCAGGGGCACAATGGGGCTGGGGACATATGTGAAAATGTAGAGAGGTGGTATAACTATACAGTTATTCTCTCTCATGCAGAACCTTAGAGGGAGTCTAATTGCTGCACTACAATGAAAAAGTGGCTGATTTCTACCTCTTCTGATTGCTAAATTACAGCTGCTGGGCTGTCTTCTAAATTAACTGGTAAGAGAGCTGCCACCCACTGGTACCTCTGTTTCAATTTTGAATGAAAATAAAATGGCTGGATGGGCTTTCCTCTCCAGTCTACATTCCCATGTTGCATCACTACAGAGAGCAGGAATGTAGGGGAGCTAGCTATGAAGATGCAGCAGACTCCATCATAATTCTTCCTCACCTCCCCAGTAGGCAATTATGTTGACTTCTTTGTCCCCCTTCCCAATCCCCTGCGCACCTGCTGCTTGTGTTTGAAGACTTATGGGCCAGTTTCCTCACTCCATCATGACATAGGATTTCCCAGGATATCAGTGGAATTTACAGCCCGTGAACATCCCCTAAGCTGTGTAAACCTTCCCCACCTATTCTAGTGACCCATGTCAGCCCATTTCCCCTCAACCAGCAACAAGAGAAGGTCAATTGCTTTAATTTCCCAGTCTTGCATGCAAAAAAAACAAAACAAAAAAGTGTTTGACCCCAGTTAAGCTGAGTGTGGGCTAGCTCACTGAACAAGGAATTGTTTACAGAAATCTCAAAGAGCTGAACTAAAGTAAAGTGATCGGTTTGAGCAAGCAAAAAAATGTAAGGAGGACTAGATGAATCATAGAAGAATACAATTTAAGGAGCATCCCTACATTGGCCAGAGGCAAAGAGAATGGGGGAAGGGAACAGGTGTATACAATTACACCTTTTCCATCTCTAACATCTGTACTTCCTGGAAAATCATGGGTCTTCCATGAAGCAGCAGACCAGAACATTTATAGATGCTTGTAAAGTCTGAAAAGAACCACTTCCCACTGACACGAGGAATATGGACCCCCCCAGAGGAGATTAATTCCAGTCAATCAACTGACCACATCTATTGGCTCAGCCCACAGATAAGCTACTCTTTTCCAAAAGCAGATCAGCGTAGATGTGCCCACTCAACTGGGGTGAGACAACTTCCATCAGAGACAGATCGGCCTGGCTTTTATGTTTCATCAGGCAAGAGAAAGTTAACTCCCAGCTGAGAAAAATCTCAGCTAAGGATGAGCCAACGTCCAGTTCTGCATCTTTTCCAAATCCTCAGGTTCTGCACAGGAAACTTGGTTCCACACTCTACTTTCTTCTGTACCTACTGCACTGATGACCAATGTAAAATTTCTGCTCCTCAGCAAACTCTCCCACTAGATCTTGAAGCCTGGTTATATGAAAAGCACAAATCATTCTGGTGCTTTCAGGTCAGTTATCTCTTCTTTCTCTAAACTGCTATGCTGGCTTTATTGAATGGGTTTTATCTACTAGTTTCTTCCCAACTTGCACACTTCTCTAAGTTGCTTCAAAATCTGGCACTTTTCTATATTTCAGGCTAGTGTTAAGTCTTTCGTATTTTGCAACGAGCAGTCTCTAAGCTCCATATTTCACACACCACAGATGAATCTATTACACAACACTTCAAGCATGTTCCTGCCATATTCTTTAGACTGACTAGGTACAGTAATTGGAATGCATTTCCTCTCCTAGTTGATTTCACAAGTGTAGCTTGTGATATCCAACAATACAATGGTTCTGGGAACACAGTATCTCCCTAAAATCCCATTATCTCAATTAAATCTTTAATTTTTTTCCCACTAGGTTTCTGGAGTGAAGTTAAGTGTTTTGGTTTTCTCCCCTTAACTTAAAATATTTTTTTATTTTCTTCTTGTAAAGTAATTTTATTAGTGAAGTGATACCACTCAGAACACTTGGCACAGGATTCAGAAGTCTCCATTTCCAGTAAAGTGCATATCCTCAGCTGTACCATAAGCAGCCATTTTAAACTGTTGCTACTAGATATTTGTTTTCTCTCCTACAGGCACAACCCATGATGAAGAGCCCTTTGGTAAAGAAGCCAGAACCTTAGTGTGACCCAGACCTAATCCTGACTAGATCCCATCCTCATCACCAAATATTCCTTACTTTTTACTGAAAAAGAGCATGTACTTGGCAATCCTTAACAAATGTTTAATATAAACCAAAAAAAGGCAAGTTTCCAAGGAACTGATGCATTAGGTGCCATTAAAATCTTGACATTTACTGCTTCAGATACAGCAAAAGCAGTAAATACAAAGACAAAAGTAAAAAGCACTGTGCTCAGTAATCATCAAAATGTAAATCGCACTCACTACAGCAATCAAAACAGCAGGCTAACCAGTTTCAAGACAATTCTTCAAACTGATCTCTAGAAGACAAAACCTGATGATTTCCTTGAGGACACTTCGAAATCAAATGGATTTCAACCTTCGGACCGAGCACTTGTAGCTGCTAAGAGTAAAGCAAGCATTTGGTGTTTGATCCAACACCCCGTGAAGTCAATGGAAGGGCTCACATTGACTTCAGAGAGCATTTGATCAGGTGCAAGGCCTGCAGCTTAACTCATGTACATACATGTCAGCATTCATTAACTCTTTAGCTACTGTTACAATATCGTGCAAGCACATATCTAACAGCCTTCTCTCTCATTCTTCTTGTGTTCTGAATTTCAAAAGCCATTCCTTTCTAGGGGTGAAATCCTCACCCCATTGAATTCACTAGGAGTTTTGCCACTGACTTCAGTGAAGCCAGCTGGAGTTCAAGGGGTTTGTAACAGTCCCTAGTTAGATCACAAGAGGCCCTCTTCTCCCCAGTTAAATATGCATAACTCTCACTGAACTAGTAGGAGTTACTAATATCCTGCAGAGAGATTTAGGCCCAAATGGCTAAGCCCTTGGCCTGCCAGGGCATTCTCTCATTAGCCACCTCTTTCACTGTTCAGAAGTAGTAGAGACACCAAATTGTATATCATCCCATCTTTTCTACAGACTTGTGTATCTCTCAAAACACTCAACAAAAGCCCAGTGAGATCAGCACTGGATCAGACTGAATGAGTTATTACTCTTCAAGAGCAACCACCTCATTCACTGAGCATCACATATATGGTATATAAATGACACATCTGTGCACTACTCTAGAAGAAGAGATGTGTATTTGAGGATGTACAAAAATGTACATTTCTCTGTGTTATTTCAGAAATGATACATGGATGCCTGTATCATGATGCATACACCCCAAGTGACACATTTCAACTCATATGGTTAACCGCTATTTGTTTCGTTTCCTAACTTTCAAACGTTTAATCAGAACTGTTTTAAACAGTCTTAGAGAGTAAATATTTTCATGGAATACAGCAATATGTAAAGGCATACATGCATTGCTATAGTGAGAGCTATGTTTATTATTCTGCACCAACTCCCTTTTGGAACGTGAGTTACCAGAGACACAGAAAGAGCAATCTCCCTAATCTTCCCAAACCATTCTGAGAGACAGGTTCTCCATGCAGCGCCTAAGGCAGGCACTAAAATATCCATTTATATCAAGGGGATTCATGCTGCCAAATTACCACCCATTAGCTCGAAATGTTGGAGTCCAGAGAATGGGAATGTGCTATTTGGACTAGAGCTTTGTAAACTTTTCCAAATTGCGTTCAGAATAGGTTTGAGAATCTTTTTATGCCAGAACCTGATCACAGAGTCCGCAAACTGAGAGGTTCAGAGCGATCTGGCTGGAAGGAAGCCAGTTTTCTCATGGTAGAAGAATGGTCTTTGGGGTAAGGCACAGCACTGGGAGTCAGTCAACAGATCTGGGTTCTCTTCCAAGCTCTGACACAGACTTATCCCCTTGTTTAGAGCTGAGTCTAAGTAAACCAAAAGGGTGTCTAATTTAATTTAACTCCTGCCGTTTCCAACCTTCATAATAACATTCATGCCAATAGAATCCAAGATGAATGTGGAACACTTTGTTGTGGCTCAAGTCAAACATATCTTACTTCTCATATGAGCAAACCTATGACCAACAGTGAAATATGAGCACAAACTAGCTGGAGCAACTAAAGTCTTAGCATTGGTTTCAGGTGTTTGGGGTTCTTTTTAAGATAATTTTAAGGAGCCACTTGCATGTCATAGAAAATGATGAAAAGCATTTCATTTAAGCAGCAGTTCCATTTCCCTGTCACAGAGTCTCTAGAACTTCTATCCCTCATTCTTTGAAGAAGAACATATGCTTTAAGATAGTATCTGTTCTCTGGGAATTCACTTCTTCCTGTGTCTTATTGTCCCACCTGGAATGAGGACCCTTTGTTGGGTACATCACAATCCTCCACAACAATCTTTAATACCAAATAGAGGGTTCTGATCTTTATGGTGAGCAATCAACAGGAGGAAGTTAACTCCCAAGGGGCAAAAGTCCCATATTTCATATTAATGTCTCTAATAGTGGCAAATGTGGAAAGATAGCAGTTAGGACAGAACTACTGTTGATTCATGGCAGTGTTGTTAGTTGTGTTGTTAAGCCAGCTTCTTCCCTAGTGTAGCTTCCCTAACTTCAGGTTTATAGAGCCTCCTCTCACAGACATCCAGTTTCTAAGATTACCCCCTCCTTATGGTTCAGAGTCTTTTACCACAGCCTCTCTACTCCTCCGTGGCATGATCATAATTTGGGGCTTGTTAACCATGGTATTTATAACCATTACACTTTGCAACTTCTCCAACTTCAGAGGTCAGAGAGCCTTCTCTCATAGCCACCACATTCATCAGTGCAACCATACCCTATTAGGGGCCAGGGAGAGCTTTCTTTCACAGCCACATGTTAACTGGTGGTTTCTATCTTCATCGCCTTGCAACAAAACTAAGCATCAGTGACTCTGCTTCATTTTCCCTCCTCTGATTGACCCTCCCACTGTCTACCTCACTTAGTGGTCCCTGTCCTAATCTCAAACCTCCATCTGGGTTAATAATAAGGATACAAAAGAGTTCTGTGACTGCAGAGGCCAGTTACCCCACCTGAGGGGTTTACTAATCCTGTTTTCTTTCAGTGAGACCCATTTGCTCAAGGCCATAACGAAGTTTTCTTCTGGGGTTTAGTGAGGAAACCTAAGCCCATCCACTCTGTGGGTTCCAGGCTATGGCTCCTTACAAAGCAGCTAGTGCCAATCTCTCCCCAACTCTTTAGTGTTTCCCTGGCCTACTTCCTGCCATGCTCACCTTGTGGAGGGTTCCTCTGGTTCAGTCCCATAGTCTTCACCCCTGATGTCCTGGTTTCATGAGCAGCCTCTCAGTCTGTTACTGAGAGCATCTGCTCCTGGGGGCTCCTCAACCTCTCTGGCACACACCACACTACATTCCAAACTATCTTGATAGTTTCCCTCCGTGAGCCCGAGCTCCAGCCCTCCTCTTGGAGCAGAGGATGTGATTCAAGCTAGCAGTATCCCGTCAGGTCGCCCCCGTGGAGCTGGGGCTGTGATTCAGATAATTACTTTGTTTCTCCAAAAGAAAGAGTTTCCCTCACCACTGTCCTCCCTGGAGTTGTGGTTCAGGCCAGCTGCAGAGCTTTTAGCCAGCTTCACCTTCAGCTGAACCCTTTTCCCCAATTGGTCCTCCAGAGAGCCCAGCAAGCTACCCCGCTGCTGATACCTGCCTTGCTATGAGAGGACAGAGGCAGTATATTAACTGGCCCCCTTCCCAAGCTTATCCCAAATGGTTGGAACAGGGGGACTTTGCCCCACCCACTCTGCTCCTGAGACCAGGTCCTTAAAGATAGCCACACGATTCCTTCCATTCACCACTCCTCCATCTTTACACATCAGACCACCCCAACTCTTAAAGAGGCCATGTCATCAGACAAGGATGAGATGATTAATAGGCACCAATATCCAGAAAGGGGGAAGCTGTCTGTTACACTACCCACTCTCTATTTTCTCCAACTCGGGTACAGGATTTCCAATCCTATAATGTTGTGTCCCTTCTGATAGTTATGGAAGACACCAAATTTATATTTCACACACAGCTTTTGTCAGAGTGGAGTTTGCTACTCCACCCCACTATTTCTAATGGTAGACTGCAAAGATTTCTTCTGTGACTGTGTAGTGGCCTGATGCTCCACACTGTACTGAGCTGCTTTTTACATTGAATTTCAAGATTTCGGGACTCTACGTTTGCATTTTTTGCAATCATGAATTAGAGATTAATTTCCACTTCAAGCTGTACAAAAATGTGAACAAGTGAAGAGAGAGACCGAGAGAACAGATATGTCATTGTCGCTCTCATTAGACTCTCCCTTGGGGATTGTCATCCTCAGATGTTTCATCTTGATACTGCCGAAACACATCTGACACTGGGGAATCTCCCGTGAGATTCTTAGCCCATTGAATACAGCAGCCAGTGATACTAGGCAATTAGAGACGGAGCTAGATACAGGCACACAGGGATGCATGGATACCCTCCTGTGTGCATGTGTGTGTGAGTAAGTAATAGGGTGCATTACTGTGTTTCCTCTGTCACAGTGCATTTCAAAGAGATTTCTCAGAGGAGTTCAGTGACAGAAATCCCACAGGAATCCAGTCTTGTGTAGTTAATTAACCCACTGCATTACCAAATAGAAAGAGACTCCTGGCAGAAAAGCAGCAACCTTTTTGCATCCTTCTCTAGAAACAGTTCACAAGTTGGAAGCTCCTCAGTAGACAGAGCCTTTACCCCGTTTCATGCAGACCCTTCTGAGCCAGCCTGGCCCTGAAGCAGCTGGGAATTCCCCCAAACCTAGTATGGCTAGAACACCTCCTGCTGGGATCAGCTCAGATGGGAATGTCTGTGACCTCCCTCAGAACCAGTCCCCATGACATTTTTCTCATAGCGCTTCCTGCGTGGAGAGGCTCGGATTGCAGTAGTTGGGGATTCCTGTACTGCTCAGTTCTCCCACACCATTCAGTACAGTGCCTCGTTCTGGAGACAGGGGTGATGTGGCTGTGAGTGCCAAACGTCCAGTGCACCTATAAGACCTTCGCTGTTGGGATTGGCTATTGTTAGGGCCCTACCAAATTCACAGCAATGAAAAACGCATCTCTGACCATGAAATCTGGTGTTGTGTGCCTTTACCCTACTATACAGATTTCATGGGGGAGACCAGCGTTTCTCAAATTGGGGGTCCTGACCTAAAAGGGACTTGCAGAGGGGTCACAAGGTTATTTTAGGTGGGTCACAGTATTGCCGCCTTTACTTCTTTGCTGCTGCCTTCAGAACTGGGTGGCCAAACTGAAACATTTTCCCCAAAAAGTTTTGGTTTGGACAAATTGACATTTTTTGACCAAAAAAACTTTTGTCAAATAATTCCATACTTACACGTGTTTACAGCTAGAGTTGAACAATTAAGAAGAAAAAAATATACAGCCCATGTCCACCCCTGTTGTCAGGTAATATCAGAGCTATAAAGCCAGTTGCCAGAAAGCAAATCCTCCCTGTATTAGCTGCAGAATGGGATGAGGGACATGACATTTGCACTGGTATATTCACTTTCAGTTCAGGACACCAAATCATATTCTTTTCACCTGGTTCCCAGTAACCTTCTCCCTCTTTGAGCTACTCAAGCTTTGAAACAGTAATCTTGCAAGTCTATAATTTCATTCATCTTAATGGATCTCAAGCCTCTTTACAGACCACTATGCACATAACAAGCATTTTACCCACTATTCGAATGCATGCATGCCTAGAATGAATAAGACAGCTCTTTACCAATGAACAGCAACATTACATAGCAGCTTAGGGCAGAAGGTGAAAGGAAAATACCACATTCACATGAAATTACAGGGTGAATTTTAGGAACTCACAACATATCCAAGATAGAATTAGATCAGGATACCAGTACTAAAGCCACATATTCTTGTGAAAAATGTCAGAGTTCCAGACTCCACTTTATATCTGTCACCTAAATGATGAGGTAACCCCCCTGCTGAGTGTGTGTAACAGGTCCCCCCTCTGGGCCAGTCCACAGAGAATGCAAGTTGTCACTACACCCAGCTCTAGCAGCTTGGCTCATCAGCTCAAGCTGTAGCAGTTCATGCTTTTGGCTCTGGAGATTTCTGGTTCACGCCCGGGTGTTTCATTCAAGAGGGTAACTATCACAGGGCACCTCTAGCTGCACAGCAACCTCCACCACCATGCTGGGGCACGTTGGTCAGTATTGATGCAAGAGTCCCTCTACTGAACCATTAACCCCACTTGATGCAAGTTTTCCTTGGATGCCTCCCATATGACCAAGCCCAAACCTACACTGCTTGTGAGATCTGATTTAAACACAGTTCCTCCAAATTAATCAGACAAGAGATTGAAGCTACTATGGAGGGTGGCAAGAAGATAGATAGCTTAGAAACTGCAGCGTTGTCTGTCCCCTCAAATCTTATATTAATTATGATAGTGCTGGTGGAAGGGACAAAGGGAAGTTAAGAGGAGGCTTTAAACTGGGAAGTATCTAACTTTTTTGCTTGTCTTGCCAGACAAAAGAATCATACCGTGACATGGCAACTTTAGACTAATGGTGAATGTGGCAGTTCACTAAGGTAGATAATTATATCACAAAATCCCAGGAGTTTTGAAAATATAAAGACCTTTGAGAAGCCCCTGGCTCACCTTTTGCGGGGAGTTCAAATGATAGTGGCATTCAGCAACAACATGTTTGCTTCTACATACATAAAATGATGTTGCGTGTCATATGTTCAGTGTCAGAGCTCTAGACTCATTTTGGTGGGAAGAGACTTCACAAGTTAGACATACAGCCCTCAGCGTATTGACAAAACTGATCTTGTTATTGCCTTCCTAAAGTTGCTTTATTTGGCACCTTGAAACCAAGGTGAATGGCTCATTGAAGAAAGATTAGGATTGTTATAATCTTGATAGTTGAACATCTAGATTTTAGATTTTAATTTCTCTAAATACAGCATTTCCACCACCTCTATCAGCATCTTCTGTCACCCAAGCTGTTCTTGCAGTAAACTTTTAATTTGATGTTTAATCGAAAATTTTGCTGCTGCTTCTTCAACTCATTTACTTCCTGATCTCTCCTTGGTGACTAATGAGGATAATTGGCCCCTGTCTTCTTTCTGTAACAGTCCTTTACACATCTGCAGACAGTTATATCTCCACCCACCCACAGTTGTCTTTTCTCTCAACCTTTTTTTAATATTGACAATAGTAGATATTGTTTTCTAAGTCCTTTGATCATTTTCATTGCTCAGTCCTCCAAACACTCTCCAATCTTTCTCTGCCTTTTAAATATACAGTGCCCAAACTTGAACATCATGCTTTAGAAGAGACTTAACCAAGACTACAAATAGAAGAATTACTTTCCTGTTTTACACAAACCTGTATCCTGTATAAAGCTACCTTGCTTGCAAGTTGGCTGTGTCAGCGGACTAACACTAAGCTATTCAGTCATTTACATCTTGACTGCTGGTTCAAATCCAGCCTAGGTTAGAAATGATTGCAAATGGTTTCCGTCTGATGGTTGTTTAGTGGCTATAGATAAAATTTTCAAAAGTGCCTCGGTGATTTAGGAGTCTGAGTCCTAATTTCAGAAATTATTTAGGCACTTACGAGCCTAAGTCTCATCAAAAGTCAATAGGACTGAAGTTCCTATGTTCCTATGCCGCTTTTGAAAATAGGAAGAAGGGTCCTAAATCACTGAGGCACCTTTGAAAAATGTACCTTGTGTCAAGTGAGCTGATGGTCTCCCTCCAGTTCCTGACAGGCAAACAGTCATATTCCAATTGGCATAGACATCAAGGACTGAACACACCATGAAGACTTGCGTCTCTTTTTCTCCACGTAAACGGTGAGGCACAGGAGCACACAACACCATTAAGGAAGCTGTGCTGGGGGTAGAGGAAGCAGATCTTCAGTTCTCAAGGCTGTCAGTCTAACACATTTAACAGCAACCTCCCCTGACTTCTTTGACATTTCCATAGAGTGGCGAACTTTTTCCATAGTTCTCTGTCTGCTGTTCCCATTCAGTTCACTCATTTTATACCTCTGACCCTCAATCCATTTCTGTTTTTTTCATTTGTTATCCCCCATACTCACTGGATTTCTAAGCTCTATGCCTCTCCTCCATTTGGCCCAGCTGATTTAGGCCATCCCTTCCCAGAAAATTCAACCAGAGACATTCACTGACTCCCTTGACACTTCCGCAGAATGTGGGAAGGATGCTGTCCAGGAGTCTCAGTTTAGTATCTCCTTCTGTATCCCTCATGCTGAACCTGTCACCACTCTCCTGTCCCTATTTTCTCATCATTTGCTCCCAGCTGATTAATTTATGTTTGTTTTTTGTATATCCTTTTTATTTAAGGGAGGCCATTGTTGTTCTCGTGGGAGGAGATCCCTTTTAGGGAGCCCCCCCCCCAGCTTACAAAAATCAAATTAGCTGACACCTTTTAGCAGTACTAAATTCATTCAGCGTATGTTTAAAACAAAAATCCTCTCCATCTGCCCAGGACTAGTGCCTAAGGCACTCTTGCCTCACCGTATACCAAAGAACGACACGAAAAAGCAATTTTAGCTCAAAGAGACAAATGAGCTATGGTTTTGGTTTGCTTACTTACAGTGTACTGTGTCTATTACCAAGTCACATACCTTTCCTTCTCAGCACAGAAACCTCAATAGCATGAAAATTAGCTTGCATCTACTGAGCGTTCTTCATGCCTCTGACGGGGTGTCCATGCTATTTATTGTGGGATTGTTCATAAGGGCAGAGTTGCACACATTCGTTTGATATTGTAGGGTTGTTCACTGGCTCAGGGTTTGCATACACTGATTTATTTTTGCATGGTTGTTCATGAGTGCCGGGCTACACAATAGCTGTTTCTTATTGTCAGGAGGTTGTGAGTGGTGGGGCTGTTGTGCTGGCCTAGATTGTGTTTTTCAGAAGACAAAAATTAAGCTTTAATATTTAATCTTATTGAGCCAAACCCTCCACTGGTGGAAATCTGCATAGTTCCATTCATTTCAGTAGCACTACACCAATGGACTACAGCTGAGGATCTGGCCTAATAACTGCAAACAGATATAAGAGAAATAAAGGTCACTCAAAGAGGAATAAGCAGGAATCACACTCATGACCAGTAATGGTGTCCCTTTAACTTCGTCTACGAAATACTTGTAAAATTGAGCAAATAATGGGCTAAGGTTAGAGGGCATCAGACAATTGGTAAGAGGACATCATGCTTTGGTTTTAATCTTATCTCTCCTGAACCCCGCTTGTACAAACTCCAGAACTGCAATTTTCAAATGGCCCTGAGGCACCCAGCTCAGTTGCAGGTATATTTTGCTGCCTTGAAGCAACTAAATTAATCAGCTGATTTGTTGTGGGTGAGAGGATACTTGTGGATGGGTGGGTGAAGGAGGGATCATTGTAATGGAAGACGTATCCGTCATGTTTCTCCCAATCACTCACTGCTTTTCTTTTAAGTGAAAACATTTCCACCAGAAGATTCAGGCAATTTTGGAACCTCATCATAGGGTGCTCAGATGCTACAGAAATAATACAGCAGATCGGATAGATACATCAATCTTTTCCATTCGTATATATTAAATCATCCAGTCTGTCTCCCGGATTAGCCAATCTATTCCCTCATGTTTGTGTTAGGACATACAAATCCCTCCCCCCGCCACCCTCCGTCCCCAGTTTCCTCCTGCTGCTGAGGCTGTGCCCCTGCTGCCCACCACATGCCCTACATTTCAGGTGCCAAGAGGTTTAGATGAAGGGACTTGCTCCAGCAGACTCACAGCGCAACAACCCACATGTCTCTCAGGTTAGTGGGACCATTAACAGCCAAAGGATCAGCCCCAGGTTCTGCTTACTCCTTAACTTTTCAAACCTCAGAAGTGAAAGCCCAGAACATGGAATTGAACCCAGTGCAGAGACACTAAGCCCTAAAGCGCTGTGTAGGCTGTGCAGCAAGCCCATCCTGTGCCTGCTTAGAGGGAGAGAACAGAACTGGGAGTCAAACCCAGGCCTCCCACGACACTAAACCTTAGATCTCTGAGCTCTGGTACCAACCCACCCAAGCACTGAGTCTAGGAATCCGAGCCAAAACACAATTCCATAGGGCAGCACAGAACACTGAGTACTGAACTCCAGCGTCAGCTGGACTCTTGCAGCAGAACAGAGGAGAAACGGGTTTGGTTTAACTACAACTGGTATTTAAAATGCATAAATAAATAAAACAACCTTTCCCTCTACAGACAAGATTGCTGAGGGCTGTTATTATTCCACCATTAGGATAAAACGAACCAAACAATAAATGATTAAAAGGGCTGTGGGAGGAAAGAGAGATCTTGGTGAATTTCTTTTTCTCCTGCTGTCCCAATGTTCTTTCATGGATGTATGGATATGTGCGAGAGGGTGATGTAGCAAAAGTTCCAATCAGCGCAGGTAACCTGAGATAATTACACGGATCAGAGAGAGTCCTTCACCAGCCACTTAGGACCTTTCTTTTATCCGGCTTATTGTATAACCAGCTTATCACATATGTATCTATGTGTAGTGCACTGTCTATTGTGCTTCTATATGCAGGTGCACCCACATCGGTGTGACTCTGTTTACTTCAGCGGTGCACCTCCTGTTCTACCGCTGGTGTCCAATCAGAATGAGACCCATGGGGGAGGGGGGCAGTAGAGGTGGCGGTCAGCGAGGACAGAATTAACACAGTTGACCGTTCAGATGTTTCTCCCTTTAGGTCTGTGCTGTGCACCTTCTCTCTATGCTGCTGTTCGCTGAGGGAAAGACGGTTTGAAAGCAGAAGCAGTTCCAAAGTCAGTTCGTGTTTTCCCGAGCCACACATTCTGCCTCTGGTTATGAAGCCCCTGCATAAGCTTCTCCCAAACACAGAGAAATTCACCCCTGTCCCAGGGTGCAGCGAGGAGAACATACGCTATAGGGGGAGAAGGGAGGAAGGCAGAGACGGGACAGAGAGATGGCGACAGAGCGAGGTCCCCCCTTCCCATATAGATTGGGTGACCCTTTAGCGTACCCCCTAAAGAGCAGGTATTCCCCAACCCTGGATCCCCAGCTGCTCCCGGGCATGGTTTTCCCGGATTCGTGAGCGGGTGAAGGTTCGATCCCCACGAGATTGGGGCGGGGTGTGTCCGCCAGGCCAGTCCCTGGCTCCCTACAGATGTGCCGCTCCCTCTCCAGGCAGTGGGAAGGATCGGACTGCAGATCCCCGGGCCGGCACTGCTCCAACCGCGCACCAGCCCCAGCTCCTCTGCTTTCATTCCCAGAGCGACGGCCGGCGGCCAGCTCTCTCCCTGCGCTCAGCTCGGCCGGCGGCTGGCTCCTGAGTCCTTATCTCGAAACAAAGTTAGCGGCAACCCAGGGGCCTAGGACGGGGCTGTATCTCTCCCGCATTTCCCAGCAGGCACAACAGAGGAGGGCCAGGGCTGGTCAATTTCACAGCACCCCGAGCCGGGGTCCACAGCACCCCGAGCCGGGGCTCCGTGCGCGGAGCAGCCTGGGGAGAGGGACCGGACCAGTCCGGGAGCGCGCTTGAGACTGAAATCAGTGTCCAGGGGGAGAGCGCAGAGGTGGACGGGAGGGAGAAGAGCGAGGCTGAGTAAGGAGCAGGAGAGGGAACGGAGGGAAGAGGAGACAGGGAGACTAGAAGCGAGGAGGGCGGGGAAGGGAAGAGAGGGAGAGAGAACGGAGTGGGGGAAGGAGGGAGTGGAGGGATAGAAACAGAGAGTGGGGGCGTGAAATGCCGAGGGGCGAGAGCGGGCTGGAGGGGGTGGGAGGAAGAGTCACGTAAGGAGGGAGCGCAGGAGACAGACACAGAGGGAGAGGGAACCTGAGCGGGGGCGAGGGAGGACAGAGGGGAGCACGGAGCGCAGGAGGCGAGATGGCAGCAGGTGTGTGGGGAGGGCAGGGGGCGGAAAAGCAAACGAGGCGGAGAACCAAGGCGGGAGCGGTGGCCCCGGAATAACGTGTAGGGAGAGGGAGGGGCACGTGCGCCGGGTCCCTGGGCCCCTGGGCTGGGAATGGGCAGAGCTTCGCCTCTTGTCTCCAGCGGCGGAGCCGAGGCCGCGGGGGCCAGAAGCGTCAGGTGTGTGGCGAGGTGATTCCCCGCCCCAACCCACGCGCCGGGAGCCCGCCCCAAGCTCCCGCCCCCAGCAGCACGTGCGACTGAAACACCCTCCCCGGGGCGCCGCCCTCCTTCCCCGGCGCGCGTCCCGCGCCGCTCGCTCCTGGAGAGCGAGAAACCCTCGAGTTCCTCCTCTCGTCCACACCTCGCCCGGCGTGCGTGCGAGCGAGCGCGGCGGGGAGGGGCGGTAAATACCAAGGGGGCTGAAGTCTGCTCCCTGCCAGGCACACGGCGAACCCCTCGGGCGCGTCCACGTGGGCTTGTGTTCCCGGGGCCTTGTGCTGCAGCCGCGCTGAGTCCCCGATCCCCGCCCGCCGTGAGTCCCCTGGCGCCGCTCCCCTGCGATCCCCGGGCGCTCTCCCGGCGAGCTGCCGCCGCGCTTTCTGCTGCGGGCTCTGACCCCACGAGCTCCCGGCTGCGCTGGGCTCCTCGTAGGAGGGGGAGTTTGTCCCAGCTCCGAGCAGGGGGCAGAACCCGCCCGCTCCCCCCCCCCCCCCGCAGCCTCCCCCGCTGCCCCAGGCAGTCACCCGATCCTCTCCGAGCTCTGCGTCCTCGGGGGGGTTATGCGGTCGGGGTGACAGCCCGGGGGGCGCGGCGCAGGAAGGGGGCGCGGGGCTGTGGACAGAGGGGACGGGGGCGACTCAGGGGCTGGCCCCGCCGCGTGCTGGCGACTATCGAGCTATTCCCCTCCCCCCCCCAACCCCCAGCAGGAGAGATCTGCAGCCGGCCGAGCAGCACCCGCAGAGACCCTGCCCCGCTCCCCAGAGGACCCTGCCCAGCCACGGCAGAGCCAGGCGGCGGCCCTGGCCGGGGACCGCGAGCTGCAATGAACCGTGACAAGCGGGTTCCCGCCCGGCCGGGTCTCTGCACGCCCAGCCCACTGCACCCCACTGCTGCGTCTGCCCGCACGCCCGGTGCGGCCCCCGGGGGCAGCCGCCTTCCCGCGCCGCGCGACAGCTGCTTTCTCAGGAGCCGGGCGGGGCCGAGTCCCGGCCAGCCCCAGCGCCCCGGGGAGAAGAGAACGAAGGAGACCACCCCCCCCCGCCCCCGTCCGTCCGTCCGTCCGTCTCCTCGCACAGGGGTGGGGCGGGGGGTGGTGCCGCCCCGACCCCTTCGGGCTCTGCCACGGGGCTGTTCCAAAGGGAGGGACGCGACCAGGCAGGGGCACCCCGCGGCTCGGTCCCACCCCGGCCTCCCCCGCTCTGTGGGGAAAACGGTGCCATCGCCAGGCTCGCTCCGCGCGCAGCTCAACTTTCGGCTGCCGCCTGCGGAGAGGGGCGGCCGGAGGCAGCTGGAGCCGGGCGCGGGCGCTATTTATAGCGCCTGGGAGAACGTGGCTACAAAGGCGGGGCCCCGCCGCTCCGCTGCCCCTCGCCAGGTTGCCTTTGGTTTTAGCCCCCCCAAGAACCAGCCCCGCCCGCGAGGGGGCAGATCCCTGAGAAATATGAGGGGAGAGTGAGGAGGGGGGGGGGATCCTGGACACGCCCCCCCTCCCTGCAGTATCCCCTCCCCCCCGGCTTTATCCCGTGTTAAATGCCTCAGGCCAGGGGACTTCGGCCACTTCTCCGGGGTTTCCACCCGAGACACCCGCCATCCCGCTTGTCCCTGGCACCAGCCCGGCTCCCCGGCCGCAGACGCGCCGTAGGGTGAAGCGAAGGGGGTGTGGTAGGAATAAATCCCACCTCGCTCTGACTCTAGCGCCTCTGCCCAGTGATTTCCTGCTGGTCTCCTTCCTCCGGGAGGCGTCTGGTCTGCACCGTTTCCCGGCCTTTGGGGACCCCTCGGGTCTAGGGGCGCAGGGAGCGAGGGGCCGTTTTCTCAGCACGCTCCTTGAACGGCAGCTAATAAGCTGCAGAGGTTCCCCTGGATTTCAGTGCTATGTGCCATTAGCCATTGGGCAGAGAGAGCCGGGGAGGGTGACAGCGAGCGCGGGGGTGCGAGCAGGATCCTAAGGACACAGCAGGCTGCAGAATGGATGAGGGTTAAAATATCTCGGCACTCGCTAGTTTTCCGTGCAGAGCAAACCCGAGCCCCAGCTCAGTGAACACGCCCCCGGGAGCGCGGCTCCCTTTGTCTCGCCACCATCTTACAGAAAGGCTCACATGGCAAATCACAGCCGTGCGTGTACCGGCATCTCTCGCCTGGGCACAGGCAGGCGGCAGGCTGGCCATTTTGCATCAGTGTAAGTAGCAGTTTGCGGAGGAGGGCGCGTGGGAGCGGAGACCGAGAGAGGGACTGGATGGCTGGGAGTGTGGGGGGGGGGGAGGGAGGGAAGATCATCGCTGAACACAACCAGAACTGGGGGGGGGGGATACATTACAACTATGGACTTGTCTGAATAAAGCGCCTCGTAGGTTTATTTTAAGGCTCTTGACGTGCTTGGACTTAAAATAGCCCTTCACCTGCACGCAAGCACACACAGCAGCCTGGCTCGTCTCAGCCTCTGTTCCTGGGACTGGCCACCCCTCGCCAGCCTCGGTCCCCCTTCCGATCCCTTTCACTGCAATAGGCCTCCAGAGATGCCCCGGCCCTGGGTCTAGATTAGGCACCAGCCTTTTGCAACAATCAGGTTTACATTTATTCTTCTTAAGGACGAACTGCGGGGTGAGAATCGAAGCACAGAGTGAAGGGAGGGTGAGGGGGCAGTGAAGAGAGAGGGAGTCCATTTGCCCTGGGTTGGATTTTAATTGTCTTAATTCCCCTTTCTCTACAACCCCCTCCACCCCCCAAAACCTAGGGAACTTTCCCCTCCATTCACTGAAATAGTAACTCAGACATTCCCATTCCCCTCTCTGCCCATCCTATCTGATGAGACAAGGGAGCGAGGAATCAACATGTCTGAGGACTATTCCTCCTTTGAGCTAGATCGGCTCCTAAAACAACGTCTCCGGATTCTCCTTTCTATCGCCCGTGGTTTCCTTTTACAAACGAGCGAGCAACAATGAGCTGCCAGCCTGGAAAGAAACACAAAAAGAGGAATTTCCCTACCTTGGTTTGTAGAAGCAGAACCTCTAGACGGACAGATTAAAGGAGCGAGCATGTTGGGACTATCCAGACTTCTCTTCTTGCTTGCATATCCACATAAGAAGAATAGGGGTCGGGGGAGCAAATGGGGGAAATGAATAAAAAAATCCGATCTGGCTATAAAAATATGGTGTGTGTCAATCTTGGGTCTTGAAGCTGTGCAAATTCAGAGGAGAGATTCACTTCAAAGCGTGCGGGGAGGATGGCAAAGCGCAAAATCCAAAGCAATCATGCTTTTTTGCTTTTTCACAGGTACGATTCTTATAATTATGATTTTTTTTTCCTGGCGCCCTAGCGGATGAGGCTGTGTTTAGAGCAACTGGAGATCGGTGCTGGTCTTCTGTGAAGCATGATTATTCCAACAGCGTTCCCCACCTGAAGGGGGGGGGAAAGGATCGATATTTGTATTAGTGGGGTTTGAGGGAGTCGAAAAATGCTCCCCCATAAAGACATGGATCTATCTAGAAGAACGCGAGGAAAAATGCATTTCCCAACAGTGCCTGCAGCCAGGAGGAATCGAAAACAGCTGGCACGAGTCTATAAATAATTCAAATACGGTCTGGTTGTACCATTCCTGGGATAGGCACGGATACGAGATCGCAAAACGAGCGAGATGTGGATGGTGGAGAGAAAGAGAGACCTCTACTCCCCCGACCACTTTGCGCCCCCCCCCCCCCCCAACACACACACACGTACAAAATACAGCACACCGCTCGGAACAAACACTTAGCAAATGCAGTTACCATCCCCATCTGCATTGCTGCTGACACGTCTGTCTGTCTCTTCCCACCCCATCTCTTCCCACCCGGCTCTGGGATTGAACAGGGGCTCGATTGTGCATTGAGTGTACATTTTGCATTTCTGGAGAGGTGGGGACACACGCCACACGCAGGGAAGCTGGTGTGCTAAGGTGCATCACAGGGCTGTTGGTTTCACCTGCAACGTGTCTCGTTCAGAGTAATTGCAACGCCCGGCCGCACAGTCACCCTCCGAACACATCCCTTTGCTCTCTGGGCTTTGTTTGTTTAACTCTCTAATATATTTATAAAGGCGAGTGGGGTTATATTTATACCGACGTTTCTTTAATGAACTCCTGGGTATTATTTCCTCTCCCATCACTCCTCTCGCGCAAAAACAATTCAACCTCAAAGCGATGGTAAAACAGAGACACATGTACCTACCAGCAAATCCTGTTTCAACAATTTGGAATTTTCTGGGGCGGCTATTTCCCCCTTTTCCCCCCTTCAAAGCAGCGTTAATCCATCTCAGGCATTTGAACTTCTTCAGGTTCACTCAGGATCTTCTTTGACACAGCCAAGGTGGGAGCCGGGGGGACGGGGGCTAGAATTGTTCAGAGCAAATTAAAAAAAAATCCTCTGCCATATAAAATCCCAGAGAAGATTTCCTGGGGTGGCGGGGGAAGAAAGCAAAGGAAGGTGAATCAAAAACCACCCGGCAAAAAGCGAGCAAGCGAGAGAGAGAAGAAGGGAAAGGCAAAGAACCCAGATCCCAACTGGTGGTTACAGTGGGTGGGGGGGAGCTTTGCAAGTCAACAGTACGGAAAACGGGGGAAGAGGAGGAGGGAGTGCAAGGAAAATGGGTATTAATCACCCAGCAGTGGGGGTGGGGGGATGCAGGTTGTCCAGCTCTGGAAAAGGGTTTGAATCTCACACACACGCAACGCACAGAGACACACACATCGAGAAAGGGCTCTGGTTTAAAAAATAGAAAGGCATGTCTTCTCCCGCTGTCTCTCTGGATCTTTTCCCCTAGTGCGGAGACAGCTTCCAGCGTCATGTAACCGGAGGGGAGAGATGCGGGATTATCCTGGACCCATGGTGCCTCCTTCTGGTGAAAGAGGAGAACAGCAACTAGGAGCCCGGTGAGGGAAGGAATCAAAGGTGGCGGGGGGGGGGGGATTTTTTTGAACCTTCCCTTCCCTCCACCCTAAACCCCTAGTACATTTCTGGGGAGTTGCACCTCAGGCCCCTGGCTGCGAGCAGCAAGGGCGCACGGTTAAAGAGATGCAAGCTCTGTGAGGACACGCCCATTTCCCGGGGCAGCTCACAGCTTGGGGGGGCTACCGGGCTGATCCACATTGGCGTTTAAACAGTCGGGGGGTTAACCCCCCACTCGGGCAGCTTTTCAGCGGAGGCTCGCGGGTCCAGCGGTCCGGATGGCGGAGAGCGAGGGGCAGCTCCGAGGCCGGGCCTGGGGGCCGCCCAATGCCGCAGAGCTAGTCACGCTGCTCCCCAGCCCAAGGCGAAGAAGAGCGGGGGCGGGGGCGAGGCGGGCTGGATCCTACGTGCCCACCCCCCTAGATCTGGAGGGGCACGTCCTTGCCCGGGCCCGCTTCCCACCCACACCCGCCCGGTGGGGGGAACAGGAACCCGCCCAGGCCCGCGGGTGAAACGAGGCCGCCGGGCGCCTTCGGGACACTTGGACAAGCCACGTGGGACACTGTCTGGGGTGCCTCTCCGGGGGCTCCCGGGCCAGCGCCCCGCCCCCGCGCTCTTTCCCAGGGCTGTTGTCCACACGGGCGATTCTTTCCAAGCCCTGGCCCTGGGCGAGCACGTTCCCTGCTGAGCCGGGGTGGGAACCCCGCCCCGAGGCCCCACTAGCCCCGCCCAGGAGCACAGTGCCCCGTGTGACAGAGGGAGTTGGATTTCAACTGTGCCCTTTGGGGTGGTGCTCAGCCCCTGCAAGGGTCCAGGCTGTTCCAGCTGTGAAAGAGCCCAGGGCCTTCCTTGCACTACACAAAAGGCAGCTTTTGTCACACAGTAGTGCAGGTGTACACACTCCAATGCTCCTGCTGTTTCTCCTGATAAAGGACCCAGGAACACCTTGTATCTAAGCCACCTGCAAAAATCTCCAGAAGCTTCAGCGGTGCCTTAGAGCTGTGATTTTGTGTCTAATTGTTTGTGTAGGTGTGGGTGGGTGGGTGGCATTTTGTAATGCACACATCACAGTAGCAGCAGGCACACACTGGGGGAGCCATTTGGGGCCTGAGGTTTTTTTTAGTACCTGCATGCTTTGTGTGTGCAATTGTCTCCCCAATGTATATGTACAGTTACCACTACCATGTCTGTGGAGTGCAGGTGAAGATGTAAATCTACAAGACTAGTGTGCTGTCACCCCTTCATTATGGTTGAAAAACAGACTATATATGCTAGGCACAGCAGGACACTGAACGGCTTCTGCATTAGATTCTGGGCTGGAGCTGGAGCACACTGACAAGCTTTTAGAAACCCCTGGCAAGAAAAGGAGATTGCAATGGCTCGGTCATGTCAGAGAATGGGAGGAGACCATCTCCCCCAAAATATTTTAGATAGCGAGATTCAGAACGGCACGAGGAAGAGGGGTCGCCCTTTATGACAGTATCACAATGTGCAAAAATGACGTGAAGTCTTTCGCCATCAACGTAGAAAGCTGTGAGGAGCAGACAGAATCCCGCCCAGTATGGAAGGACTATGTGGCACTGAGTACAGCTCAACATAAAGTGGCTTTGATCCAGAGGATGGAAGCAAAGTGAGAAAGAAGAAAAGCAGCACGCTGTAATCTTGGATTCTAACTCAGACAACACATGGATCTGTGACATTTGTAACAAGCTGCATTACTCTCTAACGGCTTGTGAACCATAAGCAGATTCATCATGCACCCATTTAGACCTCTTACACATATACCAGGGGTAGGCAACCTATGGCACACATGCCAATGGCAGCATGCAAGCTGATTTTCAGTGGCACTCACACTGCCTGGGTCCTGGCCACAGGCCTGGGGGGCTCTGCAAATTTCATTTAAATTTAAAAACCTCATTTACTTTACATACAACAATAGTTTAGTTATATATTAAGACTTTTAGAAAGAGATCTTCTAAAAACATTAAAATGTATTACTGGCACACGAAACCTTAAATTAGAGCAAAATAATGAAGACTCAGCACATTTCTTCTGAAAGGTTGCCCACCCCTGGCATATACCATGATCCAGTTTGGATCAATGGTTGTCAACGAACCTTTATCTAATATCTCTGCACATGTTTGACCCTTAGGAGCTTTAAAAACAAAATCACGTATGTGGAAGTTGGTGATAGGGAGCAGGTGTTGGTATCCTACCACTTTTATGTATACGAAGAAAAAAAAGATATCGTGCCAGTCACTATTAAGCATAATTCCAGCAAAAAGAGGTCATTCTAGTTTGGCCTGTGTCTGAAGGCACCTCGGGAGAGGTCCAGAGCAAGTCAGTGAAAATGATTGGAGGAAAGAAAGTTGTTATTAGATAGATTAGCGTACAAATACTGCTAATTTCATTCATGCAAATAGTCCATCCAATTCACTGGGATTAGTGGCATGAGACACACAGGCAGGATTTGCCCCTGGGATAATATAATATGGAAAGGAAAATAAGAGGCAATAGTGAAATAAAAGAATAAGAGCAGTTGGCTGCTCTTTATTTATTCTTTTACAAAATACAAGAAAAGATAGCATGCAGTGAAACTGAAAGGCAAAGGGATACAATGAAATGCTTTTTATGCAGCATATAATTTACCCATGTAACTAGGGACACAGAATGGTTGGTTAAGGAAAATAGTTTTGTAAATGTCCTAGAAAAGAGTTACATGGATCAGAATAACATCGGCAATGATACTAGGAAGGATACAGTTATTTAAGGTTATCAGTCCTCACGATTCAAGGAGTAAGCAGCTCACTAGCTCATGTCAGTGGTGTTCTCCCCATAGTTTAATACTGCATAATTAGATGCAGTATGGGAGTTGTAGACCTTCCTCTGGCAATAGCCAGCGAGAGGAATAGACCAGCGGTTCACAACCTACCTCACTGTTTTTGTCCTTACATTTCAGCAGAGTTTGATCCCCATCATCTCTGCACTTTGTTTCCCAGTGATCTTGGAGTTGACAAATTATCCCATTGCTACTTAGTCACAAGCTAAACCCATCAATTTCTAAGTACAAATCCCATATAAAAAACAAGACAGCATCCCTTTTAGGTCATCCCAAAGTGCACTAAAGCTCCATGAGATACATAGGACTTTTCCATTTCCTCTGTGTTGGTACTATGATAAGAATTCTGTGAGTATTAACCCATGTGGAGAATTAATTAGCCCAGCAGAAGACATTTAGAAATTCCATTTTGTTGTAATTACTAATATCATCCTCCTGCCCCCTTTTTTTTAAAAAAAAAATCCTCTGTTACTTGACTAAATCATTAAGGCCAAGATATCCATAACAGCTAGTGCTTTTGGGTGGCTAGTTTGAGCCATCTTAAAGAGGCCTGGTTTTCATACGGCAGGTACTCAGCACTTACTGAAATATCAGGCCCTCTGAGGTGACTCAAATTGGGCTCCCGCAAATTGAGGCATCCAGAATGCTGGAAAAGCTTGACCTGTACATTTCAAAGAATAACGAACTGGTATGAAAACTCAAACACAAAAGCACTGGGCCCATACATGAGAAATAACATGATAGGCTAGTTTTGTTTCATTGGCCAAGATGAATGAACCCTATAAAAATAAAAGTATCAATGATGAAAAATAGGTTTTTTTAAAAGTTTCTTCTGTTCAAAAGCATTCAAAGGGATTATTCAGAACACAGGAAGGGTTGTTTTGTTTGTTTTGGGGTTTTTTTAGGAATCCATATTTAGAATAGAACTTCGAGCCATATCATTCCTGTCCTGCCTATGGTAAAATGTGCACAAGTTAATCATATTCCCAGCTTCCTGCCATCAGAGGCCAGTTCCACTACAACATTCCCCTGGAGACAATGGGCCTGTAGCAATGGGGAGAGGGTCATGCGCTAATCCTCAGAAATTTCAATGGAAAAATATATTAAAAATCCTGTGGGGCTTCAGGACCTACTTGTATAACAAAACTGCTTCTGCCCACAGCCTCCTCGTGCAGCCTCTCTCCCATCCTCAATGACAGCAAGGCTGAGTACCTCGTCATGATGCCATTAGCTCACCACACCACCAAGACCATGTGGTTCACAGAAATGTACCAAATTGAGTGAGATGTCTGGGCTGCTGAAAACTGTCTTGGAGAATCTGAATTATTAGGTAAGAAATTAACTTTACCACGTCTCTTGCAGTGGATAGGACTTTATATAAGATGACCATACTTTGAAAATTAAACACCAGAACTGTTTGTGGCAACATTTTTTTAGGGTTGTGAAATAGACATACAGAGGATACCTCCTTTCTTAGTCACTGTGGACAACATCACCATCCTCCTTTTCACTCAGGCCCATTAACAGGGCCTCACCTTCAACTCAGACCTCTCTCTAGGTCAGGGGTGAGCAAACTTTTTGGGAGCAGCCTCCCCAGCCAGGAGCTCAAGGGCTGGGCAGGAGGGTCCCGCAAGCCGGATGTGGCCAGCGGGCCACAGTTTGCCCACCCCTGCTCTAGGTCCTCACATCCAGGATATGTCTAAATCTTGCCAATTCTTTCTACGTAAGATTTCCAAGACAGTTTTCCCTACCTATCCAACTCCTCCAGGCTCTCATCCTTTACAGTCTCAATTACTGCAACCTCCTTTTTCCAACTTTGACAAATGTCATCTTGTCCCATTCATGCCCATACAGAATGATGTAGCAATGATCATTTTCCTAGATCATTACTTGGACCAATATACCCCTCACTTTGCATCCCTGCACTAGCTCCCTCTTCTTTATCGCAACAAACATACACTACTTGTCATCATTCTTATGTCTCTTCATGGCCTATCCCCACTCAACCTATCATCCCTCACTGCTGACTGGCCCATGATACCAGCCTCTGTTGCTCACTTGTTAAAATTTCAAACAAGCCACTTCATGCTTTTTCTCCATGCTGCCACTCACACTTATAAGGAACTCCCCATAAACAGCCACAAAGTTAGCTCATTAGCCTCCATCAAAACCCTCTTTAAACACTCTCCTTTGCAGTGATGCCTACAAAAAACTTGACTGTTAGCCTGACGGGGAGCTAAATCCATGGCCAATCATGCTGACCAATATCATTTCATTGTACTTCCTGGCCTGTTTGTGTTCATTTTGTTTTACACTTAGACCTGGTCATCACAAAATTTTACTAGTTCACACAAAACCGGAACACCCGGTCGAAAAGGGACCCTAGTGGCTCCCATCAGCAGCGCCAACCGAGCCATTAAAAGTCCTGGCTGGCTGTACTGTGGGGCTAATGCAGGCTAGACCCTACCTGTCCTGGCTCCGTGCTGCACCCCAGAAGCAGCCAGCAGATCTGGCTCCTAGGCAGGGCGGAGGGCCACAGGGCTCCAGCTGCTGCCCCCACCCCAAACACTGACTCTGCACTCCCATTGGCTGGGAACCATGGCCAATGGGAGTTGCAGGGGTGGTGTCTGTGGGCGAGAGCAGCATGCAGAGCCAACTTCCACACCTCCTCCTAAAAGCCAGATCTGCTGGCCGCTTCCAAGGCGCAGAGCAGAGTCAGGACAGGCAGGAAGCCTGCCTAAGACCCCCACTGTGATGCTGACGGGGAGCTGCTGGAGGTAAGCCCACACCCCAACCCCAAGCCCCAACCTCCTGCCCATCCCTGAAACTCTGCCAAATCCAGAGACCCCTCCTGTACCCCAAACCACTCATCCCCAGCCCCACCCCAGAGCCTGTACCTCCACATGGAGCCCTCACTCCCTCTGCAACCCAGCCTCCTGTCCCAGCCTAGAGCCCTTTCCCACACCCAGTACCCTAAACCCTTCATCCCTGGCCCCACCCCAAAGCCTGCACCCCCAGACAGAGCCCTCCCCCTCCCCCTGCACTCCAACGCACTGCCCCAGCCCACAGCCCTCTCCCACACTGAACCCCTCTGCCCCACCACCCCAGCCTGGTACCCCCTCCTGCACTCTAAACCCCTCATCCCCAACCCCACTCCAGAGTCTGCACGCTCAGATGGAGCCCTCGCCCCCTCCCCCCCCACCCCAGCCCCATGAAAGTGAGTGAGAGTGGGGAAGAGATAGCCTGACCAGACAGCAAGTGTGAAAAATCAGGACGGGGGGGGAGGGTAATAGGAGTCTATATAAGACAAAGCCCCAAATATTGGGACTGTCCCTATAAAATCAGGACATCTGGTCACCCTAGGAAGAGAGAGCCACCGAAGGATGGGAAATGTAGTGGGCAGGGGGAGCAGGGCCTCAGGGAGGGGGCGTGGCATCAAGGGGCAGAGCTAGGGTGTTCGGTTTTGTGCAATTAGAAAGTTGGCAACCCTACTAGAAATCTCACTAAACCGAGCGCTGCTTCTGAGGCCAGGAAAGAAGCCCTGAATTTCCTCAGGCTGTGGCAGGAAGGAGAAGTGCAACCCCAGCTGTGGAAATCCCAGAGAACTAAAGATGTTTATTTGGATGTTTCAAAGAAGACATGGAAACTGGGATGGGCCAGGGATGAGTTCCAATGCCCACGCAGAAGGAGGCAGCAGGCATACCAGAAGACAAAAAAAGGCCAATAATACATCCTGTAAGTGACAGAGAACACCTTGCAACATCCAGAGGGGTTCCCAGAACTGCACACTGACAACAAGCTCAGAGAAGGGGATTTGGAGGATGAGAGCACACAGATAGCCAGGAGCTTTTCCAGATCCAGCCAAATCCAGAGAGAGAACCCACTGAGAAGCACCACCTGGTTTCTCCTCTCAAGGGAAAGGGAACTCAGGCAGATGGAATTTACTTCCTCCATTAATTTATGCCGTCTTCTAATTTTCTTCACAGCCCCTGATACTTCATATCTCCTCCCCTTTTCAAAATGGCAGCTGACCACGTGATGGCAGGGAAAAAAGAAATTCTGTTTTAAAGTGGCTGGTTTAAGCGCATGCACTGACAGTACTAGGCAAAAAACAACAGCTAGAATACTTTAAAGAACCCAAAAGCATTCCCAAATACATACTTTAGCAGAAGCCTTTGATGCACTCAATCTAAAAATGTTTGTCGGCAGAAAAACAAAATCTACTAAAGTAAAAACAATACAACTGTAATTCAGTGCATTCAAAACCACAAAAGACATTCATGAAAACCAATACCTGAGCATTGAAATTCAAATTCAATACATTCAAAAATGCTTGCAAACAATCCAGCAACTGGGCATTCAGGTTACATGCTTTTGCAGATACATCACTGTAAACCTCCTGGGTGCAGGTTTTCTAGTCTAACACACAATATTTTGATTCTGAAGGTCCAAGTACAAAACAAATCAGCATTCTAGGCTTGGATTCAGGAAAAAAGGCAGAAACTGTTATTGGCCTGGGGGACTAAGGCTTCGACTGGTTCACAGAACTGGCCAGCAACAACTCTTCTTTGCTTGAAGAGTTTCGGGTTCATCTCGGCCCAGACATCCTTTTTGCCCTCTGGCACAATTTTGTTGAATTTTTTAAAGCAAGTGCTGTTTGATTATTGCCCAAACATAACCAGGAAGAGAAGTCTTGTTTCTCCCACTTCAATAAATCACCTTCCCATACCACTCTGCACTGAGCTCCAGGGACATCACTGTTGTGAAGAGAACACAAGCATATGTGTTCACACATATGAGGTGCTTGAACACAAGCACCTCAAGCTGCTGCCTTCTCTGGGCCTTTGGCATGCTCATAATGAGCGATGTATCCACTAAGATCACCACCAAGGCTTCTGCTCCTTAGCAAATACTTCCCTCTCCCAGATTTTTCATAGGTCCACATCAGTGGTTCCCAAACTTTTCAGTGTCTTACCCCCACCCCCTTCCCCTGTCCACCTCCGCGCTCCCCAGAGCCGGGGACAGGAGTGAGGCCACAGCTCCCAGGGACAGGGAGGTACGGGAATGTGGACAGGGGTAAGGGAGATGAGGCTGGAGCCGCAGCTGGGGTACGTCTGAAGCTGGAAATGAAACATAGGTGCTGGAACTAGGGGTGCAATAGCACCACCTGGCTTGAAGTGGTTTCCATCACATACAGGGTTTACAATTTGGTTCAATGACCCGCAACATCCCCACTAGACAAACTGTCCCAGTGCCCCTGGAATGGTGCTGCAGCCAAGGTCCAAGGCTGTGGGTAGGGATAGGGCTGGGGCCAGGGCCAGGTGTGGAGCCGCGCCCGGAGGCTGGGGGCAGGGCTGCGAGACGGGGCCGCAACTGGAGGCAGGGCCAGAGCAGAGCTGGGGGCGGAGCAGGACTGGGTGGCGCTTCTTCCCTGCCTCCATGGCAGCTGGCCCAGGCCCTGCCATGCCCCCCGGAACATTTTTCTGGTCCCCCCTCCCCGCAGAGGAGCACACTCCACAGTTTGGGGACCTCTGGTCTATATGCTCCATTATGTCTTCCATTTTTCCTTCCCTTCACTCCCCTGCCCCAAAAAAAAGACTTTGCGGTATATAATATAACCACATATAATGTACTAAGTAATAGCACAACTTTAACACACACCCCTGAATTTTTCTGAAGGGACACCCTGAACACCACTGTCTGCCAAGTGTAGCAGTTTTAGTTCAGTATCCCTTCACTTTCCAAGGACCCCCACACCAGCTCCCCCCAGCTCGTGCCTAGAGGGTTTGAAAAGTCCTCCCATCTACTCACCATGGTGTGAGCTGTTGTGAGTGTGATTCTTTTATCTTTTGATGTCCGCTAATGCCTATGCTCAGACAACCAGAGACCTCAGCGGGAGTGATCCTGCCACACTTAGTTAAGACTGATCCTGATCATGAGGAACAAGGAAGCACTGGAATTCTGCATGTTGGGACTGTGAGAGCAGGGGATGAAGGGAACACATGCTAGCGGAAAGGCAGAAGGACTGATAGGAGCATCGCGATTTGCACCAAGACACCAGACAGCTCCTCTGAGAACAAGCGCACCAGCGTGCCTAGCAACAATATCCCTTCCACTCATTCCCAACGGACAATAAGAACTGCTCTGAGTACATGTATGCTGACACAGCCCAGAGCAGCCAGCACCTCGTGGTTGCCTTTTTAGTACTGTAGTGTGTTCATTACAGCACAATGTTCTATTTTGTGAAAACATGATCTATTTTTGTGATCTTACAATACACAGAGGTAAACCCCCTTAATCAATTACCCCTCTGTGGCAAGGTCTATCAGGCCATCTGACTCTTTGCGCAAGGCCCCGACACGCTCTGCTTAAGGAAAACCCACCTGGGCTGGGCTACCAGAGATATTTAGTCTTCCGAAGACCTAGAAGGCCCAGGAGCTGATATGCACCAACAGAGAGCCAGCAGACCAATTAAGAAGCTCTTCTGAGGGTAGTGCTGCGTGAGACTGGGACAGAGGAAAAGTTCCTCAGTGCTAACCCAGAACCCCAGGGCCTGGTCATGTCTCTGCCTTAAAGTGCTGCAACCAAGCACCTACCTTTCACATGAGTCTGTTTGTTTCAAGGTATGGACAGGTAGATTCCGAGCTGGTTATTACTGAACCATTTAAAGACTGTCCACCAAGCTTATGTCATGGTCACCCTTCTCTGGATCAACTGCCACACCTTGTAGACTGAGGCAGGGAATGCCATTCCCTGATGCAAGGGGCTGCAACAGCAGTAAACAGAACCACTTACTCCCTTTTAAGAGTCATTAAAGTTCATAACAATTCATAGCCTGGCCATGTACTCTGTATTCACACAAACTAGCACAAAGCAGCACACTCATAGGCTATAAGAAACCGCTGAAGTGTGCTTGTATGGTGTCCCTTGCCAGCGCCTTGATGGGCTCTAGCAATTGCCCTGTGTCAGGATGCTCAAAGTCAGCAGACAGTCCTCCCACTTTCCCCCTCCACCCTGCTAGTAACATTTCCCTCTTGGCCTTGCAAATATGATGTAAAATGCAACATGCATCAATAATAGGAATATTTGGCTTACTGAGATCCTGCCTAGTCACAGGACAGCTCCCGAGTCCCTTTAATATGTCAGATGCACACTCCATGGTCAGTCTGTACATCTCTCCTTGCTGCTGTCCAGATGCCAGGCGTATGGCTTCATGAACCAGGAAAGCAAAGCACAGGTTGGGTCCCTGTGACTCACAGTTGGCATCACAACCTCCCTATCTCCCTACTAGGAATATGTCTGTCTGGGGGAAAATGTCCTTGATGTCAGCTTTCCAAAAAGTCCTGTATTCCTAAAGGTGAGAGAATCGGGACCCTTCCCTGACCAGCCAAAGCAAGTGTCAGTGACATGTCCCCAGTGACCCACCATCACTTGCATAACCATGCAAAAGTACCCCTTGCAGATTATGTGCTCAGAAGCAAGGTGGGGGGAACACAATCAGGATATATGAACCATCTATTGTCCCACTACAGTTAGGGATGCCCACTAGCCTGTAGCACCTAATACAATGGTGTCCTAGTCTAGGAGTAGGACATCAAGGCACTACAGTAATACAAAATTATTAATAATAAATAACAGTAAACAAACATTTTTTTAACTGAGTGCTGTTGTCACTACTACCAGACTCTGACTCAACAGTGACACTTACTTATTTCTTAGGCTCGAGGATTTTTCCTACTAACGTAGTGTTCTGAATGAGTTTCTCGTGAAACAATGATTAAGTGTAGTTAAAATTCACTTGAGAAAAAGAACAACATTGATAGGGTCTATACTCTTGATTTTTCTCTTTGCTCTAGACCCTGACCATCATGCTGAATTCTTGTCCTATGTCACTGTATGTTCCCGGTAAACAGAGCAAATCCTACAAAGAGTCGAAGTGGGTATTCACCCATGAAAGCTTACGCTCTAATACATCTGTTAGTCTACAAGGGATCACAGGACTCTGTTGCTTTTGCAGATCCAGACTAACACGGCTACCCCTCTGATACAGAGCAAATCCTGTTCACTGTAGCAATACAGCCTGATCCGCACTTAAAAGTTAGATTGACATAGCTACAGCATGCGGAGGTGTGAAAAATTCAAGTCTCTGAGCACCACAGTTAAGCCAGCCTAACCCCTAGTGTAAACAGAATCCTTCCATGACCTAGCTACTGCTAATCAGAATGGTGGATTACTTACATCAATAGAAAACCCCCTTCCATCGCTGTAGGAAGCATCCACACTACAAGGTAAATTTAACCTACTATGTCCTGATCAAAAATGCTGGAGCTATTTCCAAAAATTTTTGATTGACGAAATGAAAAAACATGAGTCCCAAAAACAGATCCTGGACGTTAGGACATAGTATGAAGAACCATGATTGCTAGGTAAAATTGAAACATATGGTTGTGATGCTGCCAGACCGGGCTCCAGCTCATGCCAAAGTCCACATTTGTCAGCTGAACACTGACAGAACACAAGGCGGGAGGGGGATAAAACCCCAAGACAAAAGGAATAAGGTATCTCTATACTACTTGGATTGGGAGTGGGCAGGTGTACCTTTAACTCTGTTTTATGGGACAGGATACCATTTCAAGCTGGCAATGTCCCTTTTAAGTTGCTGTATGGATCCACTACCTATAGGCAGAGCAGCCTGAAGAACAGAGTTATCAAAAGCAGCACCATCTACACATATTTAGTAACTACTATCAAACTTAGCACTTACCTAGTGTTCTGCATCTTCAAAACACTGTACAAACATTAGTGGACTACTTAATCTACTCTGGAATGCCATTCAAAATTATAGTGAGAGAGCCAAGTGTCTGCCTTACTCAGCTCCAAAAGAGAAGCATCTCCTCTCTCAGTCAAGGTTGCAAAGATCATCTTAGTGGAGTGAGATTTTGTCCTAGTCCTGGAAGGCACCACTTTAATTTTAACTAGGTAAACTTCCTCAATGCACTCCTTCAACTGGCAGGAAACTAACCCTGTAGGCAGACAGTAATTCCCTTTTTGTTCCGCTTTAACACAACAAACAAATTATCTAATTTTCTAAAACCAAGTTTCCATTTGATGAAAACCAGCTTTCTCCAAATCTAGGCTATGGTACCCTTTCTTCTCCTCACTTGGGGGAGTGGGAGGGACATATTGACAAGGTGGGATGATATCATGGTGTAAATTAAATTGCTTTCAGTAAGAAATGAGGTACAGCTTTGATGACCACTATCTTGATGGAAGGCTAAACAGGAGTCTCCTCATAAAAGTGCCTGTATTTCACCTATTCGCCAGCAACCAGGAATGCTGCCCTTAGGTCAGAAAACTGACTGAAATATTTCAACAGAGGATCCATCTGAGCATTGAAAACTAAATTAGAATCCCAGGGAGGAACAGGGGATTTAATTTTAGGATTAGGCTTTGAAGTTGCTCCGAAGAAATAAATTATTGGATGAGAACCAGCACACCAATTATTTAGTTTATTGTTCATGCTACTGAAGGCTGCAGCACACACCCCAAGGGAACTGATACAGAGGCCTTTATCTAGACAGTCTTGTTAAAAAACGAAAAACACACACACTCACCCCAAATTTCTGCTCCTTACATTTCAAAAGTCTTTAGTTTTCCTGTTGCAAACTGTTAAAGAAAAACTGCCCAGAACCAAAGAGGACACTGAGGCTGGTTTGTTTTGAGATCGCAGAAGGATCAAAGTCACCTTATCTTGAAATCTGTGGCTTTGTAGTTACTAGACTATTATAGGTAAATGGAGTAAAGGGTCTCTAGCCGTATAAATAAGAAGAAAACAAGGAAAGAAGAAGTGACACCGCTAAGTACTGAGGATGGGGTGGAGATTAAAGATAGTGTAGGCATGGCCCAACAAATACTTTTCCAAAGTTTTTGATGAGGCTAATGAAGAGTTTAGAGATAGTGGCAAGGTGGCAAAATGGCAATGAGGATATGGAAATAGAAATTACCACATCCACGGTAGAAGCCAAACACCAACAGTTTAGAGAGACTAAATCCAGGGACCTGGATAATCTCCATCCAAGAATATTAAAGGAATGGGCACATGAAATTGCAAGCTGAACAGCAAGGATTTTAATGAATCTGTAAACTCTGGGATCTGACTGGAGAATTGGTAATATAGTTCTTATTTTTAAGAAAAGGGAAAAAAATGATCCAGGAAACTACAGACCTATTAGTTTGACTTCAACTGTATGCAAGGTCTTGGAGCAAATTCTGAATGAAAGTAGTTAAGGGCACAGAGGTGAACAGTAATTGGGATAAAATAGAACATGTTTTTACAGAAGGTAGATTATGCCAGACCAATCTCATCTCCTTCTTTAAGAAAATAACTGAATCTTTAGACAAAAGAAATGCAATAGATCTAATCTACTTGGATTTCAGTGAGCATTTGATACAGTTCCACATGGGAAGTTATTAGCTAAATTGGAGAAGATGAGGATTAATATGATAATTGAAAGATGGATAAGGAACTGGTTAAAGGGTCGACTACAACAGGTCATACTGAAAGGTGACTGTCAGGCTAGAAGGAGGTTACTAGTCGAGTTCCTCAGGGATAAGTCTTGGGACCAATCTTATTTAAAATTTTTATTACTGACCTTGGCACGAAAAGTGGGAGTGTGCTAATAAAATGTGCAGACAACACAAAGTTGGGAGGTGTTGCCAATACAGAGAAGGACTGGAAAGTCATACAAGATGACATGGCTGACCTTGTAAAGTGGAGTAATAGAAATGGGATGAAATTTAATAGTGCAAAGTGCAAGATCATGGATTTAGGGACTAACAACAAGAATTTGTGCTATAAGCTGGGGATGTATCAGTTGGACGTGATAGAAGAGGAGAAAGACCTGGGTGCACTGGTTAATCATAGGATGACTATGAGCCCTCAATACCATGCGGTCATGAAAAAGGCTAGTGCAATCCTAGGATGTATCGGGAGAGGTATTTCCAACAGAGAGAGGGAGGCGTTAGTACAATTATACAAGGCATTGGTGAGACCTCATTTGGAATACTGCGTTCAATTCTAGTCTCCCCTGTTTAAGAAAGACTAATTCAAACTGGAACAGGTACGGAGAAGGGCTACTAGGATGATCTGAGGAATGGAAAACCTACCTTATGAGAGAAGACTCAAGGAACTTGAGTTGTTTAGCTGAACCAAAAGAAGGCTGAAAACTACTCTCTATAAATACATCAGAGGGATAAACACCAGGGAGGGAAAGGTGTTATTTAAGATAAGCACCACTGTGGACACAAGAACAAATGAATATAAACTGGCCATCAACAAGTTTAGGCTTGAAATTAAGTAAAGGTTTCTAGCCATCAGAGCAGTGAAGTTCTGGAACAACCTTCTAAGTGGAACAGTGGGGGCAAAAAAACCTAATTGGCTTTAACACTGAGCTTGATAAGTTTATGGAGGTGGTGGTATGATGAGACTGCCTACAATGGCGTATGCCCCTTTGACAACTGCCGGTATCAAAAATCCCCAATGGTTGGAAACTGGACACTTGATGGGGAGGGCCTTGAGTTACTACAGAGCATTCTTTCCCAGATATCTGCCTGGTGGGTGTTTCCCAAATGGTCAGGGTCTCACTGATTGCAGTATTTGGGGTCAGGAAGGAATTTTCCCTGGGTCAGATTGGCTGAGACCCTGGAGGGTTTTTTTTGCCTTCCTCTGCAGCATGGAGCATGGGTCACATGCAGGTTTAAACTAGTGAAAATGGTAGATTCTCTGTAACGTGGAGTCTTTAAAACATGATTTGAGGACTTCAGCAACTCAGCCAGAGGTTATGGGTCTATTACAGGGGCGAGTGAGGTTCTGTGGCCTGCAATGTGCAGGAGATCAGATAATCACAATGGTTCCTTGTGACACTAAGTTACTGGGGTGAGGCTGGGGGAAAATCCTCCACTCTGAGAAATTGGGTTTCAAAACTTGGCAGTAGTTGGCTAGTAGTAATTTAGATGGAATAAATGGGCTAGAGGTGTTAACATAACCCAGTCACTGTCCAACATTAAACAATGTTAAACAAAGTTTGGGCTGTGGTATACAGCTTGCTTAGTACCATGGCAAACACACCATTACAAATCCTTTTAATCTTTCCTAAAGATAAGGAAAAACAGTTAAAGTACTTGCAATGTAAAGTATTAATCACGACTTTAATTTTAACAGCATCCTTTGTTCCCTTTCCCTTTAGTTGGAGAACGGTTTTAGAAGAAAAAAACCTTTGTCTGACAGACTCTTAGATGGCATCAAAGAGGGTAACAACTGTCCTTTCGGGGGAAAGAAATGGGCCAAGATGGGCTGTTGTAGTTAGAGTCCAATCATGTTCCATCCCAGGTGGTGTTTGTAGCCAGCAGAGATGGCTGTCAGATGGCTCCCTCTCTCTGGCCTGGTCTGGTCAGGATCTCTCTCAGACTCAGGATGAAGATGACTCAGGGCCCCACCAGGAGATGGTTTGGGTGGGAGCATAATGGTGAATCTCACTCCTACAGACAATTTTTCTCCCCACAGTCTCTTTCCTTAAAGACCCACAAAGGGAGTGATAGATGGAATAGCCTATCCCCACTTTATTTTGTCCACCAATTAGGCCTAATTTCTAGCACGCCAATTTTGGTTGACTGATTTCTGGTTCCCTCTTTTGTTTACCAGACATGACCTTAACACAGTAATTATACCAGCAGGCCTTTTTGTTTGGATCAATTGCCTCACTTTTATACCTCCCCCGCTTCCCCATCAACTTTTGTTGATATAGGTTATTGTGACACCTTATGAATTTACACTCACTTTTTATAGTAGAGCTCACAATGAAGGTACATTTATAGGCTCAGTATCACGACAGTGACATCGGCATATCGTTTTTTAAAGTGTATTTTTGCTTTTTGTAGAAATATTTTGTGACCCTCAGAAATAGCTCCACAAAAAAAATTTATTTCAAAGTATGGTCACTTTATGTACAGACCTTGTGCAGAACCTCTGTATAGGGGTGACTTTCACCCTAAAGACAAGTGAAATTCATTTCTAGTGTGGAGAACCAGTCTAATACTTCTACCATAGTTTAACACTCCCCTTCCTTCCTGAGATTGTACCCAGAGTCAATGCTGAAGCAGACATGCAGGGGTGTCTGCATGCCCCCTACATGGTGAATGAATGGTACTCACCCCAGCTCTGCAGAGTAGTCCACGAAGAATTTAGGTCCATTGGATCTGCATCAGCACCAAAGAGCTGGCCGCATGATGGATTAGCAGTTGCAAAGGACCTGCACACAGTTCTGTGACCTAGTGTTGAGTTGGAGGATAATTGAGTTGGTGCATTTCACCTCACCAACCACCCTGCTACCAGAGAGCCCAGTTGCTTATTTTTTATGCCAATGCTGTTGATTTCACCTTAAGAGAATAAGGTAGAGTTGAGGCACAGGTTAATGATTTTATCTTCTACTGTAATAGAAGTTATACCAATGATTGTTTTTAATCATTACATCCTACTTGGTCCATTTTTCCTCAGAAAGTTCAACTGATAGATATAGATATAGATATAGATATGCACAATACAGTTTTCTATATTCCTAGTTCCTTTATTCTTGTGAACCACATTTCTACTGTAACTCTTTTAGAGTGAGTGGGCAACAACTGCACTGGTTAGATGCATTCATTATGTGCAATGACAAGGATTCTAAACAAGTGTGTGTATTTGGTTAATTTCAGTAAAAATCATTTTCCTAACTCCTTTCAATACCAATTTGAATACATTCTGGAAATAATTCTTTTGTCAATACTAATATCAGCCCAGAAGTTTCTTAGTCTGGGACATTCCTAGAAGGTACGGAGATAGGGTGCTCCCTCCAGTATTCTATTATGCACTTTGTATTGACTCTGTCACAGAGTCACTGGGCATTGCTCTGGAACTACTCCATAAGAAGCCAGTTAGGACTCTGGGGAAGCCTCCTCTCTGTGAGCCGACTGTCTTCAAGGTAAGAAGCTCACATGGCTTCCACATTCCTGGGTCTAACCTTGGAGCATTCAGCATCCTCTGCCCCTCCATGTGCTTCTCACAGTGAATCCACCCAAACAGGGCTCCTGGGGAAGCCAGAAGGCCCTGCACTCCAACTCCGCAGTCAGACGTGACTTTCAGCCAGCCAGTAAAACAGAAGGTTTATTAGAGATGACAGGAACATGATTTAAAACAGAGTTTGTAGGTATAGAGAACAGGACCCCTCAGCCGGGTCCATTTTCCGAGAGCAGTGAGGTCAGACCACCACATCTGCACCTCACTCATTTCCCCAGCCAGCTCCAAACTGAAAAACCCTCCTCTCCCTTTGTCTCTTTCCTGGGTCAGGAGGTCTCCTAATCTCTTTGGTCTCCAACACCTTCAGTTGGCATCTTGCAGGGGGGAAGAGCCCAGGCAATCAGTTACCAGGAGACAGGGTGTCAGCCATTCTCTTACACTGGCCCTCTGCTCTGCAACAATCACACACCCTTATCCCCCCACCTAGAGACTTTAGAAATGCATAGGGGAAACTGAGGCACTCACACAGTATCCAGAGAGAACATTAAGAACAGTAAGAACACTCTCTACTTCACAAAATGTTTTCTCTCAATAGTTGTGTTGCTAGGAATGAAATTATTAGAGTCATCAGGCAGCCCTGGTTACTGAGACAGAAGAGTTCTCTTCAGAGGGGAATGAAATGGAGAAATCAATGTTCTTAGGACTAGCTCTGGAAACCAAAGTCACCTTGGCCAATTGGAAACCATTATGATCAGGGTTACTGCTCCTGAGCTCATTTTTTGCAACTTCTTCTTGTTAAAAGAAGACAAGGAAAAGCATACACCAAAACTGAATGCCCAAAGGGGAATGTATATCTGCTCCCAGCAACTGAGATTACTGTGCAGCCTGGTTGCCATCCGTCTTCCTACAGATAGCCTGCCCTTGGCTAATTCCTTGAAAGAAATGGGAATGGATTTTCCTTGCATGATCAGTTTCCAAATACGGCCGGTTGACTCTACAATTCTCCCCTCTGCTGGATGAAACATTGAGATTTCTATTGTATTACTCTCCACCGTAAAGAGAAATCTCCCCACTTCCCCTGCCATTTCCTGGTTTGGAATACCTCCCTAGTTGCCTAAGTAAAGTACACAATGGCAGAAGTGTTGTCTGTGTGGATTTCAACTGTTTTTCTTACTACCGACATTCTGAAAAGGAGGTGAGCTAGCCAAACGGCTTTGGTTTCTAGGAATCTGACTGAAAGTTTATTTTCCACGACCTTGGGCTACTCTATTTCCCAGATAAGCCCCACTGTCTGCCTGTCTCCATCCACAAAATGCAGACACCCACGCAAACATAGTTTCTGAAGATTCCTGGTTTTTGTAATCAGAGTCCTGTGGGGAAAGAGTAAAATACCCTCCCCTGGTCCAAAAGCCACTACTCCAAAGACTTCTCTCTCTGAAGAAAGAATAAGCTGGACCATATACGCATGTGACTGCAAGGACCACTGTTTGAAAGGGCTGCGTAGGGAACAGAGCTCATGGCATTAGACGAAACAAGCTGGCAAGGTCAGCAGGAGCTGGACAAGCTGTGTCTGTCATTGCCTGTTGTGGGTACTACACCTGAATCTGCCACTTCAGCACTCTGAGCTGACAGGAGCACTTTTCCCAGGTTGTTTTGTGAAGCTGGCCCACAGATACACTAGTGACTGATACTATTGCCTGGTGGCTGAAGACCAACTGACTCCATTCTAATACAGTAAATGACCTGTATAAACTGTTATGCTGGAAGAAGTTAATGGCTGCTATCATGTGCCTTTGATCTGTAGGCAATTAGAAACCATGTAGACATGCTGCCACCCTTCACCTAGGCTAAACAGAAGAAGCAATAAAACTCCTTTAATGGAGCAAGATAGTTAGAGGCAATGGAAGACACTATCCAAGGCACTAAGCCAGGTGCAAGGCCAATCAGAAGCTCAAACTAGGCCAGGCAGGGTAGAGGTTTCCTCAGGAACTGATTGTAAATATAAGGGCTGGGGCACGGATTGGCTTCAGCTGCGTGTGCCAGCTGCAAACAGCAGCCAGAAAGCCAAGAGCAAGCACCCAGAAAGTGAGCAGAAAGCCAGAAGACAGAGAGAAGTAAGGGAGCAGAGACAGAGCTCCTTAGGGCACAGGAACAGCTGGAAAGGCAGGTTTGGAAATGTGAGCAAGGAAACCGCTTACTGTTTGTTCTTACTCCATTTAGGTAAATAGGATTGCACCAAAGATATACCCCACTGTGACAGAATGGACTCATCACTTCAGCACCCCCTGTTGGATATCCCAGGGATCAGCTAGTATACCCTCTTCTAGTGGTGTCTCACCATCACTTCTGCTCCAGGACCCACATCTAGGGCCCTATCAATTTCATAGCAATTTCTGCAGCTGGAGAAGCCTTGTGGACATGGGTCCGATCTTCTCAATGCTGCTGGGAGGGCCCCAGCAAAGGGGAATCCAAGCCCAGGCAGAGCTGGGGCAGGACAGGACTTGTTCTTTCAGGCTCTTCAGTATCTCTCCCAGCTGCAGATAGCTCTGAACCCCTTCCTCCCCACTCAGTTCAGCTGGAAGGCAGCACAGAAATGAGGGTGACAATCCCATAACTCCCCTACAATAGGTTTGAAACACCCTCCTCCATACCCTTTTAGGTCAGGCCCCTTTCCCCCAGTTACACCACCATGAAATTTTAGATTTAAACATCTGAAAACATGAAATTTACAGATTTTCAAATCCTACAGCCGAAAAATTCACCACAAGGGACTGTGAATTGGGTAGGGCCCCTACCCATGTCATTCCCAGGACTGCAGCGTCTTTTCATGACACAACCCTCTGGCAGTGCCACATGCTGTGCTCCTCCCCTCCAGGGGATGGTATCACAGTCCCTCAGTCCAGCCACTTCCGCAAGTAGGGGCAGGGACCCAGACGCACCCACTACTCTGGATGCTGGCCCAGGGACTCTGTAGAAGGCCCCTGCTTGTAGCACCCCTCTGACTTCTCCATAGATTTCCCTGGGCCCCTTCCCCATGGCTCCAGCCCCCTTTTTGCCCTTGCCTCAGGGCCTCGGCCTGCAGACTGCCGAGAACTCCCTGGGTCTCTGCCTGCAGCACTGCTCTGTCCAGGGTGCTTGCTGCCTTCAGCCTGAAAGGCAGCCAGTCCTCCTCCCTCCTTGAACTCCAGGGAGTAACTAAAGCTGCTCTGCTCTGCAGCCCTTCTTATATGGGGCAGCCCATCCTTGACTGGCTGCTCCTCACAGCCCCATCCTGATTGACTGCCTCCTAAGGGCTCTATTAACCCCTTAGGGTCCAGTGTGGGACAGGCCTCCCCACCACACACCCTTCCCCCTTAAGACTAACTTAGGGTAGGGATAGGATACAGAGGGACCTGGACAAATTAGAGGATTGGGACAAAAGAAATCTGATGAGGTTCAACAAGGACAAGTGCAGAGTCCTGCACTTAGGATGGAAGAATCCCATGCACTGCTACAAACGAGGGACCAAATGGCTAGGCAGCAGTTCTACAGAAAAGGACCTAGGGGTTACAGTGGGCAAGAAGCTGGACATGAGTCAACAGTGTGCCCTTGTTGCCAAGAAAGCTGGCATTTTGGGCTGTATAAGTAGGGGCATTGCCAGCAGATCGAGGGACGTGATTGTTCCCCTCTATTCAACACTGGTAAGGCCTCATCTGGAGTACTGTGTCCAGTTTTGGGGTCCACGCTACAAGCAGGATGTGGAAAAATTGAAGAGTCCAGAGGAGGGCAACAAAAATGATTAGGAGCCTGGAGCACATGACTAATGAGGAGAGGCTGAGAGAACTGGAATTGTTTAGTCTACAGAAGAGAAGAAAGAGGGGAGATTTGATAGCTGCTTTCAACTACCTGAAAGGGGGTTCCAAAGAGGATGGATCTAGACTGTTCTCAGTGGTACCAGATGACAGAACATGGAGTGATGGTCTCAAGTTGCAGTGGGGAAGGTTTAGGTTGGATATTAGGAAAAACTTTTTCACTAGGAGGGCGGTGAAGCACTGGAATGGGTTACCTAGGGAGGTGGTAGAATCTCCTTCCTTGGAGGTTTTTTAAGGTCAGGCTTGACAAAGCCCTGGCTGGGATGATTTAGTTGGGGATTGGTCCTGCTTTGAGCAGGGGGTTGGACTAGATACCTCCTGAGGTCCCTTCCAACCCTGATATTCTATAACTGCCCTGGTGGAGGAGGGGTTACCTCCCCTGCTTCCCCCACAGCTGTGCACACAGGATATCCCTCTCCTGTCTCAGGTTCTCCACTAAGAGGAGCAACTTGTTGTTCTCCTTCCTGGTGCTTCTGCATCAGCTTGCACTATTAGTAAGGCCCGCTCAGTGGGTTTCAGCCTCTCCTCTAGCCTGGTCCTTGTTCTGCCAGCTCTCCCAGTACTCCTTCTCCCAGAGAGTGAGTTCCCAGCTCCCTTCAATTGGCCTCCATATAAGTCCCCACAGCCTTCAGCTGGATATCTAAGGGACTCTTCCTTCTCCCCTGTTCCTCCTTTCTCTTTCGTTTGGCCCCTTTGGCCTTTTCCACCATCTTGGTGCACCTGCTCTGGGTGTCTGGCACCTCCTTCTGTTCCTTCCTGTCTCCCTTGCCCTTCTCCTGGCTCTGGTCCCCTTTTTCATTTGGTCTCCTGTTCTGTCTGTGAGGTCACTGCCTCGTCACATGCCCTGGTTCCCCCCAGGTGAAACAAGTGTCCCCTGTTCTCTTCACAGGTTGGGGACCTTGGGGTTTCCCTGATCTCTTTCTCTTAGGGATAGACTTCTTCTCTTCCCAATAGGGGCACCCTCTTTTGAAGTGTCCCTCTGCCTGCAGGTATAACATTGCTCTGCTCAGGCTTCTAGCCTGACCCTAGAAGCTAGCTTTTCGCCCTAGACTCTATGGCCCCTGATCATGTCCTGGAGGATCTCGAGCAAATAACTTCGCTCTTCCACTAGTTACATCAGGCATTCCTGCAAGCGTCTCTGTGCCTCCCACTGTTGCTGCTGGTTCTTCAGGATCTGCTTCATCAGGGTCTGAATCCCCCATGGCTTCTCTTCAACCCCTTTCAGTGGAAGCAGCAATTCTGAAGTCCAATCTGAGAAGGTACACCTGCCTTCCACCAAAAAGGCCTCTGTACACAGAATCTCCATAGTCCCTTTACCTTCAAGTATCCCTTAAATGGACTTTCAAACTCCCCTTCAACCAGGGGCAGCTGTCAAACAGTCTCAGAGTCTCTCACTCAATCCCCTTCCCTCAGGGGCAACCAACTGCCCACATTCACCACCATATGTGACAGGGTGGGACTTGCTACTGCAGCAGCGGCTGCTGGATATCCCCGGGACCTACTAGCCATCACTAGCTAGCACGCCCCTTTTCTGGTGGCAGCTCACCACCATCACTTCTACTTCACTCCCAGGACTGCAGCATCCTCTTCAGGACATAGTCCACTGGCTATGCCACACACTGTGCTCCCCCTTTCCAGGGGACGGTATCACAGTCCCTCAATCCAGCCCCTTCCTCAGTAGGAAGTGGGGGCAGGGAGAACCAGGCCCACCCACTACTCTGGGTTCCAGCCCAGTGACTCTGGAGAAGGCTATTGCTTGGGGCATCCCTCTGACTCTTCAGTAGATTTCCCTGGACCCCTTCCTCACAGCTCCAGAACCCTCTTTGCTGTTGCCTCAGGGACCCAGCCTACAGATCCCTATAATCTACCAAGAACTGCCTGTAGCTCCCTAGGTCTCCATCTAAAGCACTGCCCTGTCTAGGGTACTTGCTACTTTCAGCCTACAAGGCAGCCTGTCCTCCTCAAGCTCCAGGAAGTGAGTGACTAAAGCTGCTCTGCAGCCCTTCTTATATGGGTCTGTGGGGCCTGACTGGCTGCTCCTCACAGCCCCTCGCTGATTGGCCGCTTCCTGCACAGCCTCCCAAGGGCTCTATTAACCCCTTAAAGTCCAGGCTCATATAATCAATTTCTCCTCCTAAAGGAAAAGGCTGGCAAGGCCCCCAATATTGGCTGACTGTTTGGGCCAAGGGGCAACAGTAGTGTCACAGCTCCTGATGTGCAGCTGTGGCCAGGACCAACGTTGCCTTGGTATATATGCACAAACCTCTATCTATGCTGAATGGCAATGGAAGAAGTAATTAATCATATAATCTCAGCATCTGCTCATAGAATAGGCTTATGACTGTAAGCATCTTGCGTATGGATGGATGACAAATACTCCCCAGCTTTACTGATTTCAGTGTTTATATCTGAAAGGACAATAGAAATATTAGAAAGCTGTTCATTTCCTTGGGTCCAACACAGGTCATAAATCTCAGTCTCTTGGCACAATGCAATGAAGAATACACTCTCCACGTCACCCCTATAGGAGGGACAGGAATGACTGTTTTCACTGCAATTAGATATCTGAATACTTCCCTTTTAAAAAGAACGATGTGATACAGCATGTCCAGAGGGCAGCAGGAGAGTGTTAGAGGGGAGCCTTATTCCCTGTAGAGGGAAGAAAGTTTGCTATAGATTAATTAAAGCACCTGAAGCCAATTAGAGCACCTGAAGCCAGTCACCTGATAAAAAAACCCTGCTTCAATCAGACAGTGGAAGGAGTTGAAGCAAAGTGGTTTGGCATTGGAGCAGAGAGCAGTTTGAAGAAGTTGGAGCAGAGTGACTTGGTGTTGGAGCAGGAAGCAGTTTGGAGAAGTTGAAGCAGAGGAGAGTTTGTAGAAGTGCTGCATCTGGCTAGAAGACCAAGTGCCTAGGTAAAAAGACACATGGCTTGTGCAGAGAGAGGGCTGGAAGCCCCATAAGCTGAAGATCAGGAGAGGGAAGTAGTACAGGGGAAGGAAGCACTAATTGAAGTGGTTTACTACTATACCTAGGGCCTCTGGGCTGGGACCCGGAGTAGATGGCAGGCCTGAGTCCCTCCCTCTCCTCTACCTTTCTCTAGGATACTAGTTGGGCAGTTAATACCCCAGTTCAGGGGCAAGAAACAGCATCCTGAAACAACCCCCCACCCAACAGAAGAGAAAGCGTGAGACTCATCATAGTAGTGCCAGCAATTTGCCCAACTGGAAAACATAAATCAGGTGTTATTTTTCATGTTCTTCAATGCAGAGACTGTCTCTTTCTATGTGATACTGTTTACACAGTGCCTCGAACAATGGAGCCAGATTTTGATTGCGGGGTTTAGGTGCTACCATAATACAAATACCGGCTGAACCTCTCTAGTCCAGCACCCTTGGGACCTGACCAGTGCCGAACTAGAAAATTTGCTGAACCACAAGAGGTCAATATTGTAGTGAATGGGTCTCTTTTTAATTTTATCTCAGCAAAGGGAATAAATGGAACAATGCTTGCAACACCACCTAGCCAAGACTTACTGGCTCTCTTCATTACAAAGTGTTAGGGTTGTTACACAAATTTACTTTATTGGCACAAGGAAATAAGTAGATAAAGCATAAAAAACATAAAATAAAATCATGCCAGACCATGGATGTTGCCAAATCAGAGCGTGCCAGAGTAGAGAGGTACAACCTGTAATACACAACAATCACAACAAGCAACAGGGTCCTCTTCTTCCCAGTGGTGCCAATTAAGGGAACTTGGTGGGGGATTAATGTCCCCCTCCTCCAACAGTTTTTGCACTTGCTCAAAGTTCCATAGGCTGTTAAGCTGCGGGGCTGGGGAACCATAATTTGACACTTTTAAGCAGTGGCCCCATATTAAATCAGTATGGCTGCTGTCAGAGCATGGCTTCAGGGTCGCAACACCAATGAAGTTTGACCGGGCTGCCCCGCTCTTTGGATGGAGGGGTGGTTGGGCCAAATTTCAGTGAGTGGCATTATGGCCTGGCAGACAGGGTCAAAATGCCACTTAAATTTGGCCCAGCCTCTCCTCTATCCAAACAGAGGGACCAAAAGGTGTTGCATGCAGGAGATGCATCCTTGCATCCTGGGTAACCCTCAGGTATGCAAGGTCAAGTGCCCTCGACCTGATTTTTGCTTGGCCTGCCAGGGGAGGAGGGAAAGGGGCTTCCATCTCCCACTGCACCTCTCCCCCAGTATGCTTGGCCCCTGTCCCTGACAGCCAGGCCTGGTGAGAGAATGGAGGGGGTGGCCCACCACCCCCTCCCCAACCAGGCTCTCTCTCAAGAAGCTGCTGTGCTGCAAAGAGCAGCAACCTGGAGTGGCCAGCTTCAGCCAGTGTGAGAAGCACTCCTTCCCGCTCCCCGGCTGGGCCCGGCTGCCAGGGAAAGCAGCTGAATATGCCCAGGGGGAGGCACAGCAGGAGAAGGACAGAGACCCTCTTTCCCCACACAGGTCACTCTGGTGGGGCAGGGAGAGCGCAGCAGCCCCATGCTGGGCACAGGGTTGGGGGGTCACTGAGGAAGGTGCCAGGAACAGACTCCCTGGCCTCTGCTCAGCCAGAGGTGGGGGCATTGCCTGCGCCTCCCCTACTGAGGTGTCCATGAGCTGTTTATTGTTTCTTTAGCTTTTTGCAAATGTGCCCTTGAGGAACACCTCCTACACACCGGCAGAGGACCTCCATCAGATAACAAGGCGAACCAGGAGGAGTAAGCAGGACATGTTTAAAGATGTTCTACGGTCATCTGATGCTGCAGATAGTGAACACAGAGCATGGAGGCAGACAATAAATGAATGACTCTGAATGGACAGCCAGGAGAGAAGACTGGGGCAGCAGCAGATGATAGAGGGGCAAGAGTGGACGATTAAGCTCATGCAGGACCAAACTAAGTTGCTGAGGTCCCTTATTGTGCTGTAGTCTGAACACATCTGTGCTCACCTCCTACTGCAGCCCATACACAACACTGTTCCATGCCCTCCCCAAGCTCCCTACACACAGTATTCTCATGTTCCTGGCCCATCACAGTACCCCTTCCACTCCACCCCTAGGGACATGTTTCATAATGACAGCTAAATTTACACACAGCTATGAGTCTTGTTTGAGAGAGTTCCCCAGTGTCGTGTCCCTAGCAGGAAGTGGAAATCTGTGTATTACTCTTTAATAAAAATGCTGTCTTAGAAATAAAATGAATCTTTGTATTCTACATAGGGTGGTTGCTGCAGAAATTCATACACAGTGGCAAGCGACACATTTGCAGGCTACACTTAGCACTCAGGCAGCAATCGTTACAAGGATCATTCAAGGCAGCAAGGAAACAATGCCTGGCTGAGTGCATTACAGAGAGACACGTTACTGGGGCTCATTGTCAAAATGCTGCTTCAGAGTGCCCCTGATTCGAACCGCTTCCGCATTGAGCCCTTCTAATAGCTCAGATATCTGGCTGCTTAAAGTCAGCCACCAGGTGATCAAGCTCAACATTCCATCCCTGGGGAAACTTTCCACCCTTAGCTTCACCAATGTTATGCAGAGCACGGCAGGCTGCTATGGCCATGGGAATATTTTCCTTGTTGAGGTCTAACCTGCCGAACACACATTCAACAGTCATTCTGCACCTGTTGAGCCTGTTGCTGAAGCACTCCTTGATGTTGTCAAGGTTTCCCATGTAAGACTTCGAGACATTGAAATAAGGGAAGCCTGGGCCTCCCATGATCACTATGAGCATTTCCAAATCCCCTACTGGAATTTTCTGATATGGAATGAAGGTGCCAGCTTGCAGCTTTCTGTACAAGCCCATGCTCCTGAAGATGCATGCATTATGCACCGTCAGTGACCCTTCCACCTTGATGTCAGTAAAGTGACCCCGGTGATCCACCAGCACCTGCAATGCTATAGAAAAATATTCCTTTCTGTTGATGCACTACGTTGCAAGATGGTCTGGGGCCAAAATTGGGATGTGTGTGCTGTATATTGCCCAGCCGCAGTTAGTGAATCCCATTGTCACAAAACCATCCATTATTTCCTGCACATTGCCCAGAGTCACAGTCCTTTGTAGCAAGAGGCAGTTAATGGCCCTGCACACTTCCATCACCACAACCCCCACGATGGACTTCCCAACTCCAAACTGATTCATGACTGACCAGTAGCAGTCTGAAGTTGCCAGCTTCCACACAGTGATTGCCACTCGTGTTTCCACTGTAAGGGCAGCTCTCATTTTGGTGTCCTTGTACAGGAAGGCGGGGGCAAGCTCTGCACACAGTTCCAAGAAGGTGGATTTGCACATCCAAAATTTCTGCTGCCACTGCTCATCATCCCATACCTGCAAAACGATGAGATCCCACCACTCAGTGCTTGTTTCCTGTGTGCAGCTAGAGGCAGTCCACCATGTGCAACTGCTCTATGAATGCTATAATCAATCCTGAATTGTTTCTTTCCATGGCACACAGCAGGGCAGCCACCCACGGATTTCTGTTCACATCTGCAGCTCATGACATACTGCAGGATCAGCCATGTTGTGTTCATAACGCTCATGAGCAGTGCAGGATCTATGCTTTCAGACAGAGAGAGCAGGCACTCTGTTTACAGGAGCTGTTGAAAAATGGCATGAAACATTGTCAGAAGCCCATGAAATAATGCAGGATGCTGAGCTCGCTCCCATGATGCACTGTGATCCATTCCCGGAACGCCTAGTGGCAGAAGGTGGTGAGTTGCACAGTGGTATAGCTACCCATGGTGCACTGCTCTCTCAGTCCTAGAGCACCAAATGTGGACGCACTCTGCCGACACAAGGAGCATTGTGTGAACACACACAAGCAATTTAATTACACCAGTTTGTTATCATCAGCGTAACCTAGTGTAGACATGACCTTATATTGATTTGTTTTAAATGGAGTTGGTTTAAGGAACTCAGCCTACATTGGTAAAAACATACAGACAAAGTGATTCACTCCCGAAAGACAGTTTCACAGATCTGATTTAATTTAATTAGTTTCTGAACCAATTTAGTCAAATCAGTTCAACTCTTGAGTTTAGATAAAGCCCTTTTTTAAAAAAAAGTAAGTGTTGATAGACATAACCACATGATTTTATATACTAGGGCCCTAGGCCCAGGTTCATAGTGTCTAGATCATCATCTGGGACTGACTAAGGTACATGAAACAGCTTCATAAATTCCAGATTGTGCCTTGTCAAAAGCCCTATTTAGGGCAGCTTATGTGACTGTCTTGAGCCCTATAGGATTCAAGGAGGCTCCTTCCACAAGAATATATTTTTGGGAACTCCATTAAGCCAACCATTCCCTCAGGGAGATGACAGCAGCACTCAGGTGTTACCATTAGGGGACAGGTACAATGTCTTTTAATCATAGCTGTACCAGGACTGTCCTGTCCCAGAACCTCCTGGGTAGCATCATGCACAAGGAGCACTGCATTATCCAGTTTTTTTCCTCCAGCTATTTTTTCCTCCCCTTCTTGAGTCAATTTCCATTTAAAATCACCCATATCAAGAGAGACATGTTTAATACTGATACATAATGACAGAGGAGCCAGACTCCTCATGTGATTTAATGCCCCCATCCCTGCCATAGGATCAGTCGATCTTGCAGAAGAAAGGTCTAAGAGGTCTCTAGTCGGCTAGCTAGAGTCCTGATCACTAAGCTATCCCCTGGCTTATATTTGCTCTGTGCCACTGAGGTGCTGGTAGCTCAGAAGATTTCTCTCCACAAAAGAGCACAAGTCTCAGCCAAAAAAGGCTCAGAGGCAGAATTCAGCATAACTATGAGACTTGGGTCCCCATTCATTGGAGGGCATAAGGGGGGGCGCGGTTCTATGCCCTGCCTACAGCTCCTTTCTACAGGGCCTTCCCAGTCCTATCAGAGACAGTTTGGGATGAGCATTTTCTAATGACTTCTGGAGGTTAAAATACCCAGAGACAGGTCTGAGGTCTCTGCAGAACAGGTAGGGCAGAAAGACCCAGACATTGTCTCTCTGCCCCCTGTCTCTTCTGGCAGGAGAGTCAAACCCCAGGTGGTGGCCTCCCAACTCTTGCAACAAGATCTATCACCTTCAGTTAATTAACAGGCAGTTAGAGGGAAAACCCCACACAGCACAGCCCTCCTCTCCGGCCTCAGGCAAAAGGTGCATCACAGAAGAAGAGCTGGCAGCCCAGCCTGGCATGGAATCTGGGCCCTTTGTGCACACAGAGGGAGGAGCGGTGGGAGGTCGCCCAGCCCAGAGTGAAGGAAGCTGCTGACTAATGAAGCCAGCTGCTCTGCTGGGGAGTTAAGGGGTTGAAAGCAGATTAATGCCCCCTTTCTTTGCTAGAGCCATCACTGAGAACAAAAACAAGAGGAAAAACAAAGCCGGGTAAGAAATCCAGCTGGTTCAGAGAGCCCTAGCGTGGCTCCCCTGACAATGGGCCCCCAGGAGGTACCCCACCATAGGTGCTGAGCTGTGGGCTGGAGAGTACCAGGCTGTGTCATTACAAAGGGGCCCCCCATGGAGAAAATCCCTGGCTCTGTTCACTGTGTGGAGCTGAGGAAATGGCCATGGGTCTCCTCCAAAGGGGGTTGACATTCCCATTCTCCACACAGATGAGAGCCAGGCACAGAGGATTCATCCAGTACAGGGGATTCTGCTGTTAGTCCCCAAAGGCGTGACTGGACAAAAAACTTTCTGCAGTATTCATCCATCTTTCACCTATAACCCCCTCCCCACTGGAACAGGCCCCTGGCCTGCACATGTCTGCACATAGGAATAACTTTCCTCACCTGTGTGCTTGCAGGATTGGGACCTTGGGCTCCATACCAGCAATATGCCGGTCTGGAACCTCATTGATTGCCACAGAGTCTGCTGGTGCTCAGCACATTTAAAAATCAGGTCACTTTTTTAGGTGCCGAAGGAGGGACTAGGAGCATAGATATTGGATATTAAAAAGATCTTAGCCTACAAATATTTCTCTCTGTGTGATCTTATCACTATGCAGAGTCAGTACTAGGGACAGTTTCATTACCCCTGAGAGAATCACCTGGCTTTTAGTCAAGCAGAGGGACATTTCATTCTCTTTGCTTAGACTGGTGGTTTTCACTCTTTTTTCATTTACAGATGCATACAAAATTTTGAATGGAGGTGCAGACCCCTTTGGAAATCTTAGACACAGTCTGTGAACCCCTAGGGTCCACGGACCACACACTGAAAACCACTGGCTTAGCACAATCGTAAATATGGATAATTACATTGGCTTCCACCCAGTGCTTACCCAAAATGATATTTCTTAAACAATTTAAATAAATGAAGACAAAATTATTTAGAAGCACTTTGCTTTCAATCCTTCTCAGAGTGTTCCTCTAATATTCAACTCCTCTTTGGGGTTTGGGAGAGAATCACATTTTTAAAAACCATATTGTGAACCTGAAGGGAAACGAAATTCTGAACTATTGTTTTCTGTCTTATCGTCGCAGTGAGTCATATCAGTCAGGTCACATTATAACAAGAGATTAAGACAATAAATAAAATAGGATAAATCATACAAATATTTCACAGCATTGTGTTGCTCAAATCATAGCTATTAAAAATAAAATAATAATAAGAGAGAGTTTCCTTCTTTGCTTTCTGTAAATTAAAACAAAGAATTTTTAAATACGTGTTTGCTTCTACCAAAGCGTTTTTGGTAGGAAACTAATTGATAAGGTTTGAAAATATCTACCAGGCCTTGGGGTAAGGGAAGAGAACTAGGTGGGTGCTAAAATGTTCCTAGGTACCTAAATTTCCAGTGAACTGTTAAGCAGATGCTCACTGAGGAGAAAATCAGCTGCAATGAGCTGGCACTGATACAGATACAAATAGCTGGAACTGCCATAGAGATGAGATTTCATCAAGAGATACATATTTTTCATTTACATTTCCTTTTAATAAAAGCTATTGAGACATTAAAAATATCTATAATTTCAAACAGTGCACTAAACCCAGAAATGACCAAATACATAATAAAAAAGACAGAAGCTCAGTTTTAATCATGTACAAATTTGAATACACAGTTGCTAGCTTCGGAAAGCCAGGTTGACTGGTCTCACA
>ML677341.1:72145154-72238344 GCA_007922305.1 Dermatemys mawii
TACACCTACATAACCCTAATAAAGTCAGTGGGCTTTGCACTGGTGTAAATGAGGACAGAATTTGATCCTAACTCTTTATTCAGGTTCATAGGTGAAACCGCTCCATCCTTAATGTTCTTCTGTTCCCCTCTTTTGACCACAGCGCCATGAAGTGGCCTGCTGAAGAGGACTGTTCAATGACTGTGTGATTAACTGCAAAACCAAAATTAAATAGGCAAATCTAAAAAGCTTGTTTTCGCCTCTCATCAGCCCCAGGGCAGTCCAGCAGCATACCCGCCAGACTGAGCTGCCTCCACCTCAGGCCTTTGTTCCTCCTCTTCAAGTTAGCAGGTTTGTAAAGAATACAGGCTTTTTGTACCCTTACTAAAGCTGAAAACAGAAGTAAGAATAGAGGACTATGATGCCCCTGACTTCACAGACCCTGACTGAGTCTGGGATTTGCCCACGTGATCCAAAACAGTGATTGTCACTTAATGGTCCAAAGAAAGGTGGAATTTCTCTAATCCCAAGTTAAGGAAAATTATCAAACTATCCAAATTTGTGATAGGCTAAACCTTACACTTGACAAGAATCACCCTGGATACTGCAACACATCCCATAATTTCAGCTCATAGCAATGTGAAGGTTTCTTTAGCCTTCATTTTCCTTGGCCACTTCCCTGCCTCGTGTTACACATGCATATCCAAAGTGCTTTGTGGTCTGCACTGCTACATAAGGGGTCATCAGTCCTGTCCCTAAGTCCTGCCTCTTGTTCTCCCCTGGGGCTCTCAGACACAAGGAGAGTGGCAGAACCTTGTACCACTTTGCAGTGGTTTGAGAGCAACAGTCAAAGACTAACTCCAGCTAGTTCTCATCATACAGAGTGAAGGTTGCCACAGTGTCAGATCTTGGGGGCGAAGTATAAACAGAAGAAATTAGGGGAGACCCTCAACAATGCCAAAAGAGGAATAGAAGGTCCTCAAACTGCCTGCAGATTTGTCGTCTTAGTCTGTAACCTCCTAACACAAACTGAGCTACCTATTCCTTGCAGCCATAACAGCCTGACATATGAACACAAGCTAGGCAAGGTTAGAATTACTCAGCACTTAGATAGGAGACCTCCAAGGAAAACCCCAGTACTGCAGGAAGAGAGGTTTGTGATGTAGTAACTGGTATAAGGGCAATGGTTCACCAATCTTGGCCCAGGGAGCACAAATCAATGGACACACGGTATTGCCTCTTGTTTGTGGGTATTCAGAAGAATAACGTGACCAGGTTCATTATAACAGGAAAGCACTTAGAGACCTATAAAAGGAGTAGGACACAAACTAGGTGCCTTTATCAGCAGTTGCTACATAAAAGGAGGATACGAGTTGCCCTCAGGAATTGGAGCTACCAATGAAGTGGAGAAATATTCCAGTCTCTTTACCTAGAGCATTTCTTCCTATCTAGATATTGTACATAGTTACACCACCTTCCACCATCTAACCAGTGTGACATTGCTTGTCTAACCACTGCAGAAATTATACAAAAGCACTTTGTTTTCAACCTTCTAGGAGAGGAATCCCCAAGGAAGGAGACTGTGAGGTAACAAGGTGAAACATACAGGAGCAGGGGGAGGAGAGGACCACAGGTGCCAGATAGCATGTCCAGGGGACAAGGGTACCATGCAAAAGATAATTATGCAGAGTAGAGAGGAGGAGCGGTCAGCAGAGAGGCATGGTAAGGAAAGCAGACAGAGCAAAGGTGAAGGAGAGATGAAACGAAGAGCAAAAGGAGCTATTGAGATCAACTATTTTTTAAAAAGAAAAATACTTCTTACATTAAAGACAGTTAAACATGCATGGAAAAGCAGTGTTATAAAAATGTTTAATGTAGGTGTTTATTGTAGTTGCCACAGAGATGTTATGTGATCACTAAAGGGAGGGGAGGTGATCTGTACAATCATGAATGGAAGAGGCGGTGGGATTTTTGCCCATGTGTTTGTAAAGGAATGTATGAGGTGAGAGGTCCCTTCCTCCTCCTCTGTGAATTTTGGCTGGGACAAGTTCCCCTCCTCTTCCCTTTCTGGGACTGTCATCAATTGTCATCAACTTTAAATGCATGCTCCTGTCTGAGAAGTATAAGCTGATTTTGTTACAATTGGCACCTAAGATGACTACAATTAAATTAGAGAAATTGTATATTATATTTTTCAATTGTGTTTCCTTTGTGCATGTAACAGCACTCCGTGTGTGGTAAGTTTCACTGTTTCCCCTATACAATGAGACAATGAGTCACCTCCCTTTGTTGTTTAGGTGAGTATTTTATATAACAGGGGAGAGTGGGGGGGACAAAGGAAAACATGACTGCAAAACAAAAAAATTGGCAGAGGTATTTAGGGGCTGGTGTAGTACTTGAAGCTACTTTAATATTTTAAACTGACACAGAGTATGGTTACACTTACAGGATTATAGCGCTATTGGTTATAGCGGTCCCCTCATACAGCAATATGTATAGCGCTATTGTGCGTCCGTACTGAGACGCGCCAGCGGTATAGCATGGCCACATTCATGCGGCATTAAGAGCAGCGCATTAGGGCAGGTATCCCACAGAGCAGCTCTTCCCGATCTGGCGCAATGCCTTGTGGTAGGGGGGTGTCACTTGCGGGGCATTCTGCATCCTGTTCCAACTACCCATGATGCTTTGTGGCATATCCCAGCAATGCCTGGGTTTCCATCCACCTCAGGTGCCATCTTTGAACGGTTTCAGCAAGGCGCGCTCCGTCTTCCATTTTCGTGTGCCGCAATGAATCCACAACTGCTGAGGGACATGCTGACGACTGTCGCCAGCACATCTCTGTGTGCAGTGGAGTTAATCCTTGACATGCAGAATGACAGTGATGAGTCTGAAAACAAGATCGAAGTGGTGAACGTGTTTGACACAAAGCTTCTTGTGTCATTAACGGACATGCTCACGGCCGTGGAACGCCGCTTCTGGGCATGGGAAACGAGCACTGAGTGGTGGGATCGCATTGTCATGCAAGTCTGGGATGACGAGCAGTGGCTGCAAGACTTTCGCATGAGAAAAGCCACTTTCATGGCACTGTGTGCTGAACTCGCCCCCACCCTGCGGCGCAAGGACACCAGATTGAGAGCTGCCCTCCTGGTGGAGAAGCGGGTGGCTATCGCGATCTGGAAGCTGGCCACCCCAGACAGCTACCGATTGGTGGCCAACCACTTTGGAGTGAGAAAGTCGACCGTTGGAGTTGTGCTGATGCAAGTGTGCAGGGCCATTAATCGCATCCTGCTACCAAAAATCGTGACTCTGAGTAACGTGCATGACATTGTTGCTGGCTTTGAAGAGATGGGTTTCCCTAACTGTGGAGGGGTGATAGATGGGACCCATATACCTATTCTGGCGCCCGCCCACCTAGCAGACGAGTACGTTAACTGAAAGGGGTACTTCTCCATGGTTCTCCAGGCGCTTGTGGATCATCATGGGCGTTTTACTGACATTAACGCAGGCTGGTCTGGAAAGGTGTATGACGCATGCATCTTCCGCAACATTGGCCTGTTCACGAAGCTGCAAGCTGGGACTTTTTTCCCAGACCAGCAGATCCCCGTGGGGGAAGTTGAAATGCCCATCGTGATTCTTGGTGATCCCGCTTACCCTGGCTCATGAAACCCTATACAGGAAGCCTGGACGGCAGCCAGGAAAGGTTCAACTACAGGCTTAGCTGGTGTCAAATGACTGTGGAGTGTGCTTTTGGGCGTCTCAAAGCGCACTGGCGCTGTCTTTATGGGAGGCTAGACTTGGCTGAGGGAAGTATCTCCACGGTTATTTCTGCATGCTGTGCCCTACATAATCTTTGTGAGCGGAAGGGCGAAGCCTTCACTCAGGCATGGTCCTCAGAGCTTCAATGCCTGGAGGCCACATACACACAGCCAGAGAGCAGGGCTCTTAGAGGGGCCTAGCGTGAGGCTGTTAGGATCAGGGAAGCCTTGAGGGAGCATTTTGAGGCTGAAAGCCAGTTCTAAAGGAAGGTGCAGAGGGAGGGAGGGATGGAGTGTGCATTCTTTTAATAGGAACAGGCATTTGCTTTTCTGTAGCCACTAATAATCTATGTACAGTGAATAAAGAAACCCATTTATTAAGAAGACAATTCATTTATTCAACAGCTACTTCGGCTGCTGAAAGGAAATATTTTGATGCATGTGACAGGGGGAGCAGGCGCAGGTGCAGTTGGGGTGGGATGGGGTCAGTCAGAGATTGGAATATGTCCGGATCTCTGAGTCTCCAGTGCCCTCAGAGTAGCCGTGTCCCCCGAACCCCATTTGCGGAGGGCAATAAGGCATGTAATTAGGGGTTGACTGCAGTGGATAAGAGTCCTGGGTTTGGGGGTTGTTCGGTGAAGACAGGGGGGTTGGAGGCAGCTGTGGGTGGTGATAACCAGATAGCTGATGATAGTGGACTGGAGAGTACAGAGGGCCAGAAGGGGAAGGGGTTTGGGGCAAATGATAAAGGGGGTGGAGAGCACGGTGCTTCTCCTCCTGAATGGTGGCAATCCGCTCCATATTCTCCAATTGAAGATGCAGTAATGAGAGCAGCTTATCGGTGCTTTTCCGCTGGTGACTCGCGTTCTCCTGCTGCACCTTCTCCCTCAACTTGCTCTGGTCCTCCTTCCACCTCTGTGCAATTCGATTCTCCATTACAGCCTGTTGCATTACTTGCTGTACTAGATCCTCTTTGCTCTTTCGTGGCTTCTTCCTCAGTTGCCTCAGCCTCTCAGCTGCTGATAACAGCGATGGCACAGGGCTCAAGGTGGATGCTTCTAAAAGAAAAAGATGCATGTAACAGTGGCTCCCTTGTAAACAGTAGACATGCCTATGATTCCCCCGCATTCCCCGTTTGCCTGTCCCGCAGAGAGCACACAGACAACAACGGAGCCCCTGCCATGATGAGTCCTCTCCAGAGGCAGCAGGAATGATTGTTTCCCTGCCGTGCTGTGCTGTGGCATGGGGGGGTAGTGCTGGGAAGTGGCAGGAGCCCTACTCTGAACACTGTCCCAACATTCTCCATAGGTGTTTGTCCTGGAAGATATCTCGCTGCTGCGGGTCACTGAGGAACAAAGGGAAGGGATTCTAATGAGATGCGGCTTCCACCCAGCGCCATATGCAGCTTGCCTCTGTGCAGCAATGCTCCCCTCACCCATTGTAGCACAGTGGCAGGGACTAGTGACCATGACCAGGACGGGGGCCACGCTGGCTCTCCCGGGAAACCTGCGCAGGCGCATTGCAAGCGCTCTTATTGAGACCTTTGAAGAGATTACTGATGACGATTACCATGATGTGATAGACTACATCAATGCACTATTCCACATGTAGGCAAGCATGCAAGCATCCCTTTCCACCCCAAGCTGCCTTCCTTCCCAATAGAAAAGCAGCTTTACCTCCGCAATCCGCTGCTGAGCTGCCCCCTGCAACCGCCAGACGCTGTGGCTGGCTGCCCTCCTCCTGGCTTGAGAAGAGCTCCTGGCTGCATGCGTCCAGGGACTCCTCCGTGCACTGGGTCGCTGCCGCCTCCTCCTCCTCCTCTTCTTCATCCTCCTCCTCTTCATCCTCCTCCTCCCCTCCACTTCACTGGTGGGCTGGGAAGTGTCCGTGGTGGTCGATGGAGTGACTGTGGGATCACCACCAAGTATCGCGTGCAGCTCCTTATAAAATCTGCAAGTCACCGGGGCTGCCCTGGAGAGGCCGTTTGCCTTGCGGGCTTTACAATACGCATTCCTAAGCTCCTTTACCTTAACATGGCACTGCAGAGTGTCCCGCTCATGGCCTCTTTCCACCAAGGCCCGTGATATCTGCCCATAGGTACCATAATTCCTGCAGCTAGACCACAGCTGAGACTGAACAGCCTCTTCCCCCCCAACAGCTGATGAGGTCCAGCACCTCACTATTACTCCACGCTGGGGATCGCCTATTGCGAGGAGGCATGGCACGTAGAGTCATGATCAATCAGAATGATCACCTGCAAGGATTCCCTGAGAGCACGCCATGCTTGGCTGGAGCAAACAGGAAGGGGATTTTCAAATTTCCCTGGAACTTTAAAGGGCGAGTCTGACGCGTGGTCACCTGAGGACAGGACAAAAGAGTTTGCAAGTGATGACCAGAGTGGCTCGAACGGGAATTATGGGACGGGCTGGAGGCCAATTAATGCGCAGTGGGTGTCCACATTCTTGCTGTAGCACTACAGCAGCTGTGCTACAGCCCTTATTCCCCATGCGGAGGTGGATTACCAGGAGAGCTATAACTCCACGGTTATAGCGCTCTACGTGCCTTGCCAGTGTGGATGGGTAGGAGGTTATAGCGCTCCTGGGGGCTTTATAGCGCTATAAAGTGCCAGTGTAACCATGGCCTTAGTTTCAAGTTAGCAAAGTCCCTTAATACTTTAGCTTCCCTGTGAAAACAAAGATTCATATCACAGGGGGCATTTGCAACAGGGTTTGGTGGTGGGTTACATAGTCATTCACCATTATGTCAAGAGTTTCAATCCAATCTCAGGTCAGTAGTGACTGAAAGTCACTGCCATGTGCTAGCTCAGTATGGTATGAGCTCATCATAATATTTTGCCTTTATACAGAGTCTTTCATCCATGCAGCTCAAAGCACTTTTACAACAAGTAAGTATTAATTAAGCCTTTTAATTAACAATGCAGTTCTGAGAGATAACAAGTAAGCATTATTATAACTATGTGACACGAGTAAACTGAGGCATACTAGGTCAGTGAGAAAAATGACAATAAATGATTCCCTGTGAGCTGCTCTAACCATCAGACCACACTGCCTCAGTTGGTGTTTGTCTCTGTTCAGCTCCTCAGAGTGTAGTTGCCCACATCACAAAACTTCCACTACACTGGCAGTAATTGGCAGGAGAGGGACTGGGGAAGGAAGAGAGATCTGCACACTGAGCTCCTCCCGCCCTGTCTCCAGAGGATGTAGTCGCTCCATGGTTCAAACCTGAGGTACATTGGTGGGTACAGCTTGAGTGAAGTTTGCACCACTCCTACCTGTGCTCTATCTGCTCTGGGGCTAAACAGAGGACTTGGTTCTCCGGAGTTTCATTCCAGCACTTTTCACCAGTGCTCAACTCATTCTTTAAAAAAAAAAAAATGAGAGAGAGAGAGAGAGGGAGAGAGATAACATTATCTCCAGGGAAACAGACTCCATACTACCTCATCCTTTGCTCTCAAGGAGTCAGCCAGTTTCGCTTTCTGCCTGCAAGATGGTCACATCGTAATGAGGTGGGTTGGATTCTCAAGGATAATTAATGCAAAAGTAAGCAGCGATGGAAATGCCAAGCCAGGCTCTATCAGTCATTCCTGAGCTCTGGAATCCATTAAGAGGGGCATCAAGGGACTGGAGACAGAGTCAGCATGCAAATATCTGTTTTTGGATGCTAGAAATCATTAGGAATGCAGGATATTCAAAGGTAACATTTATTGGCTCCCAAGAAGCACACCCCTCGCCTTGCAATGAGAAGCCTATCTCTGGGACATCATAATGCCTCTCTTATCCCTTCAGCCTCTGTGTTTCTGCTTAGTAGTATTAAGGGAGTTTAAGCATTTTTAATTGTCTACTCATTCCCAAGATTGATTCATGCTTCAAGTTGTTTTTTTAAACCCATCCAAAAAAGCTTTGTGTTCTGCAGCACTAACTTTTTCATACACGCTCACCTCCCTCCTACCTTCCCTTCACACACAGACAGAGAGACAGACAGACATATCCCATTCATTCCATCATCCCCAGGCACTCATAAATGCAAATGATCCCACTCACACTTCAAGCATGGTCTCTGCACATCCCTGTTCACACAGGCACGCACACAGCAGAATGGCATTCACTCTTGCATTTTACTTCTGCCAAAGATTGTTTATTTTCTGCTGTAATGATTTGTCCCTTATTGCTGAGTTAATATAGTAGATAAGACATACTCATGCAAATAAGAAATGGCAAAATTAAAGCATGGGCTCTCTATTAGACACAATGTTAAAATCTCTAAAAAGGTAAATGCAAAGAGTCAGATTTTCTGTCCCCCTTCAGCAGCTTTGCACAAGGGACAATTATATTTTCTGTTCCTTCATGGCTGAACCTTGTGCTCTGAAAAGTGAATTGGGACACTATGTAAAGGAAGATTTCTTCCAGGAATTTTGCAAATGGCTCTCAGCACCAGTATTTGGAATACTTTTTTAAAGGAATAGCTGTACTTCTTTCTGTATTGTGTAGTGAGTCTTTTATTTCTGTTTTAAGGATGCAAAAGACAGCTGTCCCAGCTAGCTACAGCCCCTGAACAGGACCTAGCAGTATACAATATTTCAGGATTTGTTGTTACTAGAAACAAAAATTTAAGCTTGTTAATCCTTAGGAGCAAGCCACAATTTGAACCCAACAAAGACATATCCCTGCAGTAAGGTTTTTGGTTACATGCATCAGATAGATAAGCTGAGCCTTCCCAACTAACAAAGCTTCCATATTTACACTGTTTTTCCACATAAGATTGTGTTTTATATATTTCTGGATTCTGTTAATAATATTACTGAAATTCATATTTACAAGGCATTTTATTTACCAGCTGTTTGTTTTCTGAGTCTGAATCACCCAAACACAGAAGGCTACATATTGTATAAGTTACAGAAAGGCTTCACAGCACAATTGCGCATGAACTGCACCAAGTCCTTAGGAAGGCTAAGAACCTGTCCCTGTGCTGTCAGGGCCCAAAGGAGAACAGGGAAAGCTTTCAAGAGCACAGCCTCATGTTGGATCAAGGATTATGCAAATTTGATTTGATAACAAAACCATCACCTATCTCTTCTCTGTGGCTAGTCCATTAGATGCATTTTATATCATTCACTCCCTATTACTCTCTTAAACTCCAATCCTGGTTGCGGGAGGACTGAAGTCCTAACCTCCCCTCACCATCTGAACAGACTTTGGCTGACAAGCCCTACATGCTGCTATTTTAAGTAAGCCAATTTGTATTTGTTCTGCTTGCCACATTCACCACTTGTTCTGAATTTTGTTTGTATCTGAGGGGAAGAGGAAATGGACAAGAAAAAATTATATACTGTTACATTTTTGTTCTAACCCTTTCTCTTCCCTTTACTGCTTCCCACTCTTCCCCTTCTCATTTTCTTTTTTGTTTTCTGCTTTTTATGTATTATTAGCTTTGGAATAATCTTGACTGAAGAAAATTTGAATCTAATGGGAAGGACTAATTACACTACCTCTGAGGACTAATTATACCATCTGTGACTGACAGCTTTTCTTGCCTCCTCGCTTCCTGGTAGGTGGGGCTATAATATCAGCTGTTCTGCATTTTGCAGTTCATAAAGGAGGCATGCAAGGGGTCAGAGACTCATGCAATTTTTTTTAATCAATCTGGGTAGCTGAAGGGTGCACTTTAAGCACTGTTTTATTCACATTGGTGCTCCTAGATTATGATAGACCTCATATACTTTTCCAGACCACTTTAATCAATGGATGTGAAAGAGGAAGTACACTGGAAAACACACTTAATAGTGCATTAATTTTTTTAGTAAGTTTCTTTCAGATGATACTGTCCCATAGCCTGACTAGCTGAGTCAGTAATGAAGCTCATCTGCTTTTCTTCAGTGCCTAACAAGCTAGAAAGGGAGAAATTTCCACCTATTCTTCCAGAGTTCCACTCCCAGGGACCCACAGGGCCCAGGTAAAATATGGAACAAGATTCACTAAAACCTGAATTCCCTAGAAGCAGGAGTAGTAGACTGTTTCCTGAGCTGTCACCAATGGTCTGAATAAATCACAACACTCTTTGAAAAATACAGTGACGTTTGGCCCTGTATTTGGCCCTTCCACGTTTGGTGGAAGGCTTCAGGCCCATAAAGGCTCTCCTGTCAAGTCCTAAAAGGTTTGTGCTGTGGATCCTATCAGAAACAGACTCAGAGTGCAATCCCTGGGAGAACACAAACCTGACTTTGACCTTTGTAACCACCTGAGATAGAAACTAGTTACAGCTCCAAGGAGGAGAAGAGCCTGAACTGCTTTCCTGCACCTGCCTCCAAGGGACTTGTCCACAGTGCCCCATGACTGCTACTTATCTGGGTAGTGTTCCAGCTCTGGCACATTGAATATTGACGGTAGTTTTGCTGGCATGCCTGTTCAGATACAGTGTCTCTGATGATGCACCTTGAGAGAGGAGAGGGAAGATGCAGCCTACAGAGCAGGTCAGTGAACACAGAACTGTCATGTTTTCAAATGGCTGTGGTTTTTCCTCTTTGCCTCTGCAATATTTGCTGCAATATTTTTCTGCTCTTCCTTTCTCCCCTGGAGCTTATACAGGAACTTGTTTTAGTTGCAACTTTGGCTGTCAGACCCCCACTGCAGAAAAGGAACACTTTCTAAAATACAGAACTCAGAAATCAGAGTTGTTTTCCAGGGTGCTGGGCATGGCTTCTCTTTGTGGGGCTGTGTTGGTGTTGAAGTGTATTATATGCACTGATGAAAGGTGTTGCATTCTACAGCTCTTGATCCTTGCTGACTCTAAAGTTTACAGCCAGTGCCACCAGTAATACCATCAGTTATTCTCCTTTGACACCCGTTCAGTGATCTACTGCAGCGATTCTCGCAGTAAGGTCTGCAGTCTCCCTATGAAGACCTAATGATATCCCTTAGGGCCTGACTTTTGCTCTGTACAAGTTGTGGCCCAGATCTGGGGCTGTGTCCAGGCTGTACTTTGTGGAAGCTTTTGGAAGAACCAAAGGTGATGCCAAGCCACATTTAAACAACTCCTAACCAATCCTGGGTCTGGTCTGCCACCAGGAAGTTTCCTGGAGTAAAAGTAGAGCAGCCCCAGCCTCTTCCTAAGAAAGGTTCATCCTGGTAGCTCTGAAAGTTCTCGAGGCATCCAGGACTGTGAGTCACCTTGTTAACCCTTGGCCTCCAGCAAGAGGGAGAATAGCTGGTGTTTAATTAGGTGCCAGCTCCTTGGCTCTGACAGCTTGTTATCCACCCAAATACTCTCCTCTGGGCTATACCAGCCTTCACTGTGCCTTGCAGGTTAGCCATAGGCATACCCTAGTCCCCAAGCCCCTTTGAAGTGTTCCCCTATAGTATACAGCCTCTTATCCACCGCACCCTCTCAGACATACCAGCTCTACTATCCCCAAGGGAATATGTACACACCAGCTTGTATGGTTCAATTCAGGATCAGGGCTTCATATACACCACAGCACTGAGATATATTTATAGCAAACACAATGTTTACTATCAAAGATTTATAGCAAACACTATGTTTACTATCAAAGATTCAAGATTCACAAGATAGTGAGGTAGGATAATGGAAACACAAGAGCTACACATAGAACAAAACCATAACACGATTTCTAGACACTAAACTTAACTTAACTTAGGCTAACCTTCTGTCTAAAGAAGTTTCTCTCACTCCAAATGTCCTTTGCAGCAGTTCAACCAATCCTGGTTTAGATCCTATTTTCATTAATGTAATTGCAATGCCTGATTACTTCCTAGGTACAGGATAAAGAGATATCTCCTGGCCTTCTTCTTATATCCACTAAGGTCATTGTCTATCTTCAGGGACAGAAACATCCCCCATTGCTCCTTTTCTGGAGTCCTGCTTCTTCCCTGTTGATTTTGTATGTCAATAGGGCTTCTATTGTGTTGATTTGCAATGCTTAATTTACATGCTGACTGAGAGGAGAGGTGAAAAAATACTTTTGTCTGCAGAAAACCTGTGTGTCAGTTCAGCTTTTAACAGACTTCAGGAATATATTTTTGGCATCCATACATATGAGATGGCTGTACAGATACCAATGATATGAAACACCAGCGTGACTCCCATGACATTCCTTGGTGAATCCGAATGTACGTACCAGGGTCAGGATATACTTGTAAGCCCCTAGCCAGTTGGCACTGAGGGGTTTATGCATCACAGCAGCAAGGGACTGGCAGTGTATAGAAATGTTGTGGCCATGTCCCCTTTCTCCCGGACATGCCTTCTGTGCAGGGTGTTGGGACAAGGGAGGCACAGACGCTTGCTGCTTTAACAGTTTGATACAACTGCAGGATTCTCACACACTTTAAACACCCTCAGGGGGCAGATCTTTCAGCTGCTTTGCATTGCCAGAGTCAGGGCCAAGGTCTGACCCAAAGTTCCTCCACAAAGACATTTGACAGGAGATATTCTACTTCTTTTTTCCACAAAACATAGAAAAGGGGCCCTCTGCTTCCGAAGGCTTTAGAACCACATTCTTACTCCATGAGAAATAAGTTGGTGGTCTTGATCCAATTACTAATATACAGGTTTTATAGCCTAAAAATCACTAGCACAAGCTGGTCTCTACTATTGATGGTCTCTGCAAAGAGACCAAAGACTGAACAGACCAAGGGATTGCATGTTCCCCTCACTCTGGAAACCAGCCCTTCCAGGCAGGACTGAGCCATTTTGGAAAGTACCCATGTGCATGGTAAGTATATAGTGCTACTTTCCATTCTGTAAATGGTATGTGAAGAACCAGCACAGAGAAGGGAAGGCATCTTCCAGTCTGCTCCCACCATCTTGTACTGTTTGCTACTATGCATCTTTCTCCCAGGTGTGTGCAGCATTAGGCAGTGGGATGAAGACCGAGGGAAGGGAAAAGAGATGGACTGTGAAAGCAATAAAATCCAGCAGCTTTTTTACTAAGCAATCTTTGTGCCTCTCTTGCAGTTGGGTTCCTCCCCCGCCCTTCACCTCATTTTTAATAAGTGCTTTTCACATTGTCCCGTATTCACTCCCAACTCAGAGGACACACCAGCTGTTCCATTTGGAATTATCCTTTTTTTGCAATTCTGCCAGGTTCTGTAAATGCTGGCTAAGGGAAGAGGGAGAGAAAAGAGAAGGATGGAGGAGGGGTGGAAGTAGAAAAGGAAGGAAGATGGTGAAGGGAAGAAGATGGGTATATGAAGGGGTTTGAGAGGAAAACAAAAGTGGAGGAGTGTTACAAGGGAGAGAGGAAGGACATACGAGGATGAAGGGGACAAAGGAGAGAAGGGGTGGAAAGGAAAAAGACGAGTAGTAGATGGAGGCAGTGAGAAAAAGATGAGAGGTGATGGAGGAGGAAGAGGCAAGGAGGAAGGTCAGAAAAGGGAGAAAAAGAGGAATAGAGGGGTGGAAGAAGGAGGGCAAGATGCCAGGCTGCTGTCTGAATTGCTGGACATTGTCGCTGATGGAAGGAATTGGGGCAGGAGCATACAGCAGGAAACAGATGCAGAATTCCTGGATAATATTCCTGTTTTATTCCACTGAGCTAACTGTGTGACCTTAAGCAAACCACTTCACTTCGCTGTGCCTTAGCTTTCATACCTGTAAAGTGGGGGTGAAATATTAATATCTCTGAGAACTCAGGTGGAAGGTGCCAGAAAAGTCCCAAGTCTTGTCCGATTTTTTTATTATACAAAGATATGTATAATTTCATTTATTTGTTCTGGCCAGGCAGAGACTTGATGGTTGCTTAGTTACCAGAGAACAACAATGGAGAAGCTGTTTAGTCTACATTGCATGGAAGAAGGGGGTTGTGGTTTGACATCATGTCATACACAGCCACTTGCTAACCAGAGCTGGAGTCAGAGACTAAATTAACCCTGTGTGTGTAACATATGTTACAACATGGGGGAGGAAATAGGCCTGTCTGTTCATATACATTGTAGAAAATTTTTTTAAAAAGTGCATAGAGGGGTAACTGAACTATGGGGCTAAGAGGATATGGTTCGAGGTGTTCTAATAGCACCTCTAACCAAAAATCAAAGCTCAAATCACCAGAAGCTGAGAGTTATGTATACTTTCCTTAGGCTACATTTAATAGAAGAGCAAAATGTCCCTGCTTTTAGGCCTTGATCACTCCTGTCCTAATACAGTAATAGCTTCCAGCACCATACTGGCATGCACAAGCAGGAAGGAGCACCCATGCCAACTGGGGTGGGGGTGTATGTGGTATGAACAAATTATTCCAGAGATGAAAAGCTAGAGAGAAGCAAGCTCTATCTCATTCATTTGCTCTGAAAACTTACCAGTGCCTTGGTCTCAGCCTTGTTAAATTTCTTTAGCCTGGTCTATGCTGGGGAAGCTTCTCCCAAAATTCTAACCAGTTTTAAAACCAGTTCAGCTCAATTGACTTTATAACCAGTTGAAGCCATAGTATAGATCAGTCTCCAGGTGGCCTGATCTATTTCTATTACACTGTTTTAAAAATCTACTGAATGTAATCCTAAAATCAGCTCAGTAAAAGCAATCCAGACTGCCTGATGCCTGAGCTACACTTTGGCTCCAAGAAGTTTTAAAACTGGTTTGAATTTCTGAGGCAATTTCCCCAATACAGTCCAGACCTAAGTCTTAGCTCCTTCTCTCTTCCACCTTCACTCTTGTTGGATCCTAGCAACAGTGGGATTTTGCTTCTTCTTTTTCGTCAAGAGGGGGGGTTTGATCTCATCAACCCACTTCTAGGTTGTTTCCCACAGACTGGGGCATTCCAGTGCAAATGGTCTGAAGAGCAAAGTGCACCATTCCAGAGCTGAGTAAACCAAATCTTACTAGCCAAGTGTAAGAACTGGAGAGATCAGCTCCTTGTAGGCAATATGAGAGATAGACTATGATCCAAGCTCCCACCGTTATAATACAGTAACTCCTCACTTAAAGTCGTCCTGGTTAATGTTGTTTCATTGTTATGTTGCTGATCAATTAGGGAACATGCTCGTTTAAAATTGTGCAATGCTTCCTTCTAACATCATTTTTGGCAGCCGATTGTTCTGTCCACTACTTGCAGGAAGAGCAGCCCATTGGAGCTAGCTGGTGGGGGCTTGGAACCAGGGTGGGCCTGCAGCCCCCCATCAGCTCCCTGCTCCCTTAAGTTCCCTGTGCAGCAGCCGCCCAGCAGACTATCAATTGTCAGCAGTTCAGCTGTCCCTCCCGCCACTGCCATGTACTGCTCCTGTCCTCCGCCTTGGAGCTGCTCCCCAAGACTCCTGCTTGCTGTGCAGGGAGGAGGAAGAGGGGGGATAATGTCAGGGTGTCCCTCTTCCCCCTGCTCACCCCATCTTCCATAGAGCAGAGGGGACACACGAGGGAGGGAGCTGGCTGGCAGCAGCTGGTCTCTGCAAGCTGATCTAATTAACAAGGCTGTGTACTTAAGAGTCAGCATACTTAAGGGTGGCAGTTCTCAAACTTTGTGAGTCAGCGGCCCTTCTTCTGTGTCCCGTGGGCCACTACGACCCTTGTGTGTCCACCAAGCCAAACGCTTCTGCTTTCGGCAGCATTTTGGGGGACATGCTGTGTGCTTCACAGTGTTCACCGAAAAGTTGCTGAAACGGGAAACTTTCACTTCGACGGCTTTTCAGAGGACACCGTGAAGCGCACGGCACATCTGCTGAAATGCCACCAAAAGTGGAAGCATTCAGCTCAGCGGCACTTCTGCAGCACAGGGAGCTCGCAACCTCCCCGGGAATCGCCACACGACCCCGTGGGGGGTTGCGACCCCCAGTGTGAGAACCGCTGCTAAAAGGGGAATCTCTCTCACATGCACAAACATGGTATGTGTCTCTGTGTGAGAGTTAACCCTTGAGGGCTCATCCAATTGCCAATTCATATATATTAGTCTCTTATTTGGTGGAAAAAATTTCCCTGGAACCTAACCCCCCTCATTTACATTAATTCTTATGGGGAAATTGGATTCGCTTAACATCATTTCGCTTAAGAGTCACATTTTTCAGGAACTAGCCTTACCCTGCTCTGCTGTGAGAGCCCCCACTCCCAGGCTGTTCACGCACAGTCTCTGGCATGTAGCTGCTTCTTGGATTGTGCAACCGAATGACACTAGCCAATATCTCCGGTCTCAGACACAACCCTAGGAACCTCCATTTTGCAGTGTCTAGTTATGCCCGCTGGATGCTGCAAGCTTATATGAGCTCATCAATTTAATAATGAAATTGATATATTACCAGGGTTGTTATCCCATGGGCAGTCTCTGACACCTTTCAAACCAAAGGCACTGCTTCCAGTAGAATAAACAAACAGATTTATTAATTACAAAGATAAATTAAGTGTTTATAAGTCAAAGCAGAACAAATCAGAGTAGTTACCAAAATAAAAAAATATAAGCACACAGTCTAAACTCTCAACCCTATTAGATTGGGCAGTAACTAGATTAAGCTGTTTTTCTCACCTCACTGGCTACTGCAGTCCTTAATATACAGGTTTGTTCCTTAAACCTGGGCCAATCTCCTGTGCTGAAGTCTTGTCTTATTCTCAGTGTCTTGGTTGCTTGCAACATAGGTGGGGGCAGGAGAAGGGCCCAGCACATGTCCATTCTGTCTGTTTTATATCCTTAGTCCATGTGCTTGGGACACACAAGTCCAGGCATGTCTGGTCTGGGGAGCGTTGCTAAGTCTCTCCAAGCAAAGTTGAGAAATTCCGCTGGTGTGGCCTCATGCAGGTGAATCATTGCATTGTAGCTCCCTTGCTAGACAACGGCTGTTGATGGGTTTTTGATACCCTGCCAGGGCATTGGTTACTTTTCTTGCCGTTGCCTCTGGGGAGCTAATATTTGGCTGATTTCCCAATTTACAGCATGTTTTAGTGACCACCATACAACACAATTTCATAACTTCATATGCATTAATAAATCACATATATGGACAGAGAAATGACTTTCAGCAGACCTTAACCTTTCCCCGATACCTTACAAGACATGCTTTATACATAAGATCACAATTATACGAAAATGGAGAATATGGGCGTTACAGTACACTCCCCCAACGTATACAAGGTCACACTAGACTTACGTAACCCTTCTGCCCATCAGAGTTGGCAGCAACAAGGGCTGGGTTCGGTATCTAGGGGTTCTGTTCCAATAACACAATGCAAAACCGGCTTAAGCCCCCACCCAGTGACCTGGGATAAACATATACCACCCTTCTGGGCACCTCTAAGAGGCAATACTTCCACTCTCGCAGGCACAGAGTCTGAGTATACTGTCACAGGGTCCACACAGGTCTCTCTGTCCTTCCCCTGTGCCCTCTGTTCTGGCCAACAGAAATAAAGATCTTCACACCCTCTCCTGGTGTTTCACCCACGTGTCCTTTATTTACAGTGCATACTTATTGGCTTCAGTGCAAGAAAAGTGCTCTCACCAATCCCCCAACAGTTACCCTCTCTGTCCTGGTTCCAGGGTCTCCTGGTACCTTGCCTGCAGCAAGGAGACAGCATAGCAGCCTCCTTTTCCCTTCCTGGCCTGCCCCTACCTGAGTTTGGCTCAGGGCTTTTCTAGCTTTCTCAATTCCCAGCCTCAGCTGTGTTCACTTAGCCCAGCCTGGTGCTGTGAGCCAGCCCTCATTAGGGCTCACAGCTAGGCTCCCTGCCGGCTACTCCAAGCCTCTGCCCCTGGCCCTCCTGCCAGAAAGCAGGGTTTAGCCTGCAGGGGCAGGGCATTCAAGGGGTTTTACTCCTGCCCTGCCACACATCTCTCCCCTTCGCTGAGCCGCCAGGCTCCTCCTGCCCCTGCCCCTTTTTGGCCGGACAAACCCACTCCCTGCTGGGACCTTTTGTACCCTTGCTGTGGGTTCCTGTGGACCCTGCCCGGGGTCCCCAGGTCCTCCCCCACATCCCCGGTACGGACAGCTTTCCCGTCCACGCCCCCTTCGCCTGGCAGAGACCGCACCTTTGCTCGGGCGATGGCTGGTGGGCTAGGTACCCTGCATCAGGGTTCCGTTCCCCCCGATCTTGGTTTCCCTCCATCTCCAGAGGACCACACTCAGGCACGCCTCCCCAGAGTGCTTTTCAGCTCCACATAGCCAGCATTCTTCCCTGGCTTTGCCTTGTTGTCTAGGAGATTCCTTGTTCTCCCCCCTTCTTTTCCCTAGCCCTGGGGAAGGGGGTTCTTTCCCCTTAGGGGGATCGAGGCTCCCCTCGCCCCCCTCCACTCCCTTTCTTGGGCCACCCATAGTCCCTTCCTCAGGTCCCTTGCCCTGACTCCGGACCTCCCTGGACAGGGTTCCCCAGTCTCCTCCCAAGAGGACTGGGTATGCTAACTTGCATACTACTCCCACCCGTTGCCACCGGAAGTGCCCCTCTACTTCCAGGGGCAGCCGTGCCAACAGATATCTAAGAGTGTCCCCATGGACACAGCACAGGGCCACCTTTGCCCTCGGGATCACCCAGTGGGGTTTCACTAACGCCTCCCGCACCAGTGATCGTCTGGAAGCTGAGTCTATTACCACCTCCCGGGGCTTCCCTCCTAACAACACTGGCACAGTGGTTAGGGGGTGCTTCCTCACTCTTCTCCGCCCCCCAGTCCACCCACAAAATCTGCTAGCCCACACTCCATCTGTGGACAGTCCTGCTTCTTGTGGCCTGGGCGTCCGCACTGCCAGCAGGTGAGTTTTTTGCTGCGAGTGGGCCCTGGGTCCAGCCCTCTCCTGGGCGCCACCTCCGGTGGATATTTGCCTGGTCTGCCTCCCTTGCCTGACTTCACCACCCGTCGGGGCCCCTCTGCTTCTAGGTACTCCTCAGTCAACCGGACTGCTTCAGCCACCTGGGCTGGCTGGTGTCTCCAGACCCACACCCGTACCAGGTCCGGGAGCCCTAGGAGGAACTGTTCTAGAACCACCTGGTCCATAACCTCCTCCATGGACTGGGCATTGGGCCTTAACCACCGGGTGGCCCAGTCCAACAATTTCTGGGCAAATGCAGGCCTTCTGCCAAGCGGGCCTCCCAGAAGCGTTGTCGATACCTCTCCGTTGAGAGTCTCACTCGATCTAGTATAGCAGCCTTTACCACATCATAGTCCTGTGCTTGGGTGTCACCCAATGCCATGAATGCCGCCTGGGCCTCCCCGCCCAAGTACAGGGCTAACCACAGGGCCCAGATCCTCCGCTCCCAGCCAGCCCCAGTAGCCACCCTTTCAAACGTTCCCAGGAAGGCATCAAGGTCATCTGCAGGGCCCATCTTGCAGAGCCCCCATCCCTGCGGCATGGCACCATCCCCCGCCGGCAGACTCACCATCTTCTGGAGGATCTGCTGCTGCACGGTGGACTGCTCCCTGATAAACTGCTGGAGTGTGCTCTGCTGCTCCGCCTGCCACTTCATGAGGGCCTGTCTCTCTTTCTGCTGGGACTGCTGCATTTCCTGCACAGTGCATACTAGCCACTTTAGGGTATCCTCCATACTGGCAGCCACAGACTACAACAGCTAGGAGGGTCCTGGACAAGCCCCCAGTGTCACAGGGTCCTCACAGGTCTCTCTGTCCTTCCCCTGTGCCCTGTGTTCTGGCCAACAGAAACAAAGGTCTTCACACCTTCTCCTGGTTTTCACCCAAGTGTCTTTTATTTACAGTGCATACTTATTGGCTTCAGTGCAAGAAAAGTGCTCTCATCAATCCCGCAACAGTTACCCTCTCTGTCCTGGTTCCAGGGTCTCCTGGCACCTGAGGCACCTTGCCTGCAGCAAGGAGACAGCATAGCAGCCTCCTTTTCCCTTCCTGGCCTGCCCCTAACTGAGTTTGGCTCAGGGCTTTTCTAGCGCTCTCAGTTCCCAGCCTCAGCTGTGTTCACTTAGCCCAGCCTGGTGCTGTGAGCCAGCCCTCATTAGGGCTCACAGCTGGGCTCCCTGCTGGCTACGCCAGGGTTTAGCCTGCAGGGGCAGGGCATTCAAGGGGTTTTACCCCTGCCCTGCCACATGTACCAGAAGCCTTTTAACAACAAAGAGAATCAATGTGGCATTATATTGGGGAAACACCACAAACAGGATTCATAAAAACAAACCATGAACCCGAAAAACGCCCCCAAAGCAAATGGGCTGTGTCCTTCCCCTTTGGTTCTTGAGTCCCACAAGCCCAGAAGTCACCCAAGGTCCCAAAAGTCCCACAACCCAAAAGTCCAACAACCCAAAAGTCCAGCAACCCAGAAATCACCCAAAGTCCCAAAAGCCCAACAGCCCAAAAGTCTCTGCAGAGTTCAAAAGTTCATCTGCAGAATTTTACCTCCCAGCCAGGGTGGAAATGGAGGCCCTGGTTAAGAGGCACCTTACGTGGTCCAAGGACAACTGCTCCGCCTCTCCATGGGGTTCTGCTGCTGCCCTCACCGCGAGCCGTTCTGCCAGCCATCCCACGAACTGCTCTGCCAAACGCTCCGTTCCACCAGCTGTCCCAGGAATTGCTCTGCTCCACCAGCCGCTCCGCTCTACTCCACTCCATCTGCTGCTATATCTATCCCCTCAATCACCACCACTTTCTAGGGATTAATAATAGACAAGGAATATTGAAATTCAGAGGTGTAGAAAAAGGAGGAAAAGATACATTGTCAGCTGAGATATTTAAAAAAATGAACAGCCAAGGTAGAGATACAGACAAGCTATTTTATATGGTGGAAGTAGCATAGGAAAAGGATCTCACATTAGCTATGGCTAGAGAGTGTTAAAGGATGTAGAGGAGATGCTCAGTTGGGAAAGGGAGTAACATGAGACAAGGTAGCATGGCCTAGCAGCTGGATCATAGCATTAGGAGAAAGGAACATGAAGTGTAATCCTTGTTCTGACACTGATTCAACATATAGCTTTGGGCAAGTCCCTTAATCTCCTCTGTATTTCAGCATCACCATCTGTACAATGGGGCTAATAATAAAAATGGGTTATTGTGAGGACTGATGTGTACAGAGCATCAGGCACTCACCAAGAGCTCTAGCATTGGGGGGCAAAACCACCTTATTCAATAAATATGGGAGAGGATGCAGCAGTGTAACACACACATGCTCCTGCGCAAGTGCACACACACGGGATGGGCTCTCAGCAACCATGGTCTCTATACCCCATTGCTTCCAGGAAATATGGTGGCCCTTTAGTCACCCTGTGAGGGACAGACAGGGGACAGGAAAATGCAGAGCTGCAAGAAATGAATCTGTGGAAAGCAGGGAGTGGGAATGTGTTAGGGACACTGTAAGCAGGGAAGAGGGATGTGTAAAGCAGTCAGCATAGATGTGGGGGTATGTAGTGGAATAGAGGTGTAAAAAAAGGAAGAATTAGGGGTAGAAGATGGTAAAAAGAAGGGAGGAAAATATGAGGGGCAAAGTAATGTAGGAGCAGGGGGGAGACAGGAAACTGCTGGGGAGGGAGAAAGTGAGTTGTGCATCTGCTATTCTATCCCCTCCTTGATTAGTGAGCTAGGGGATAGAACAGAGAGTGATACAGAGGGATAGAACAGCTCCCCACTCACCAGACGATAGGAGAAGAAAAGTGGAATCCCTTCCAACAAGGGAGACCTTCAACAAGGTTGAATTTTGAATTTGTGATACGTACAAGCTGGAGGTGGGTGGCTTCCTCAAAGAAGTTTTTAAAAGCAGAAGGCAGAAAAGAAACCACGACTTTTTTACAGTAATTCATCTTTAGCCAATTTCATGACTTTGGGGGTTAGTACTGCCGTGCCCCTCATCATTAAAAGAATCTCCTGGCGCTTTTTGCAAATATAGGAATGTTAGCCTCAGTCTGTGGGTCAGATTCCGACTTGGACAATTATATTCTGCTTCTCTCAAATTCTCTTTGCAGTTTCAGGTAGAGAAGCTATTTTTCACTCCCCTCCTTAGGAGCTGTTTAGCTGCATTGCTGGTGCAGAATGGCTGCCGGGTTCCTCATCTTTGGCAGCTGCGTTCCAGTGGTGGGTGAGTGATCCCTATATTTAGAGAGCCAAATTCTGCACTTGGTTACACCTCATGTAACTCTGCTGACTGCATTGGATTGCCCAGGATATAACAGTGAACAAAATGGCCCACTGTTTGTAAAGTGCTTTGGATTCCTAAAGTACTAGAGTGTTCTGAAAACCCAATTCATTATTATTATGAAAATAAAGAAATAATCCTGGTTTTGCTCCATCATCTATCTGCTTGGTGGAGAGATGTCAGATTGTTGCAGTGGGGGAGGAAAAGCTGACATCAGACAACCTCCATTCGTAAAATGGTATCTGTCAGTTTTCAAGCAGCTGTGATCTCCAGTTCACATCTGGAGAGAATCAGGGAGATGGAAACGGGTATTGTGGGTTTGGGAAAGCTGGTTTAAATTCTCCCAAGCAGCACTGGGCACTTGAGTAGCCTTTGATAACAAACAGACTCAGTCATTAGGTCACACGCACTCTGTCTAGTAATGGACTCCTCTCTCATTAGTAAATACAATTGACAATAGAGATAAATACACTGGCACCTTGGGCTGCTGACACAGCATCCTGATTGATGGAACTCACAAATATCTTAGTGAAAGGAAAGGGAGAGTGATGGCAGCGTCTGCTATCAGCCAGCTCAAGCACAGGACAGAGCTAATAATAATATCTTTCATTTACAAAGTGTCTTGTGTCAAGATCCCAAAGCACAAAAGACTTTGGTTTTTGCTAGTATGGAGCTCTAGAGCAGGTAAAGTTGAGAATGTATTTTCATTCTAAACCCCTCTGTTCAGTTGCTCATGGACATAGTATTTTAAGTTTATTTATTAGTAGTTTAGCACTGAGAGTGCACAATACACAATAAAGACAGTCCCTGTCCTAAAGAATTTACAGGCTAGAAGACAGAAATGTAGAAGATAGTAGACTCTGTTTGTTTGAGACATTGTTAACAACAAACTCTAAGCAGCAGTGTTCAAAATAAATTTGATGCTAGTCACACTACTAGCCACACTTGAGGTTTTGAATTTTTCTTATTAGCCACATTATAAAAAAGCCAAATTAAGCCACATTATAAAAAAAGCCACATGCGTTAACCACAAGTTACTAGCCTACTAGCCACATGTGGCTAGTGGCGAACATATTGGACACCGCATTTTCTTTGATCCTGAAGCATTATGCGCTTGGCCTCAGCCCAAGAGTGAATTATTTCGGCAAGTTTCAGCAAAATTGGCTAACTTGTTCTAGAATTATCCAAGGACGAGGGAATCAGAGTATTTCTCCTGTTCTTCAAAAAAAAAAACCACACCTTTTTTTGCACTTCCTGGTGAAATAGCTGAGGTTAAAAACTTCCATGAGTAATAGTCATTATGTTAAGATTGGGCTGAAGAAAAAGATGTAATAATTTTAGAATGATATGTTTGTCAGGAACACTACATAAAATCTAGCAATACCAGTGTATTACGCAGAGGTCACCATGATGTGCATGCCCAACTGCCTGTGATAGCAGATGCAATTTTGTGTAAAAGCATAGTTTCTGCTTCCATCATAGGTCTGTGCAGTACAAAAACGTAAGTGATGTACTCTTCTGCACATGCTCCACAGTCTATGCCCAAAGACACTATTATGAGCAAAAGCAGTATTCAAGTCTTCCAGCACAGAGTGTTCTGCATGCATTATCCCACTTTAAGTTATTTACTGCACATGTCCTACTGCCTGCACTGTTAGATGTTATCTTACCTAAAGGACAACTGGAGTTTAATCCATTGCCCAGATGTCTAATAGTTAACAGACTGGCCAGTTTCTTAGGGTTAATTTTCTACCAGGGAGTGGGAGTGTTTCTGGTAAGGCCCCATAAATTCCAGGGCTGCAGAATTTGCCATGGAATCCTTCTCGTGCCACAGAACTGTGTTCTAGAATCCAAGGTTACATTTATTGGGGAACGGGGGGGAGTAAAATTCTAGCCCTTATGTCACAAAGAAAAACATAAAAACACGGCCCAGATGTTCACCAACATAATGTTGTCTTCCTGCGTCTGCAGACAGCTTGGAACAATAGCTTTCTCCTTTCCATTCTGTTTAGGTTCTTATGCTGCATTCATCACTGTGGTATCTAAACACATCTAAGAAAGCTTTCAGTTCTCCCCAGGTTCTAAGTGGGATGCTAAGTCTGAAATCCATGTTAAATTACATTTTAGCTTTATCAAGCATTTCACTGATAATCAATTTCACAGGGAAATTAATCTATGTCTGTTCCCCAAATCCCCAGCCTCCTCCCCACACACCATCTGAGCTGCCAAAAAACCAAGTGTCTCATACCCAGATGCCAAAACTTTCCTTGTTTCCCACCCCTGACAACTTATACAGTATCATTATGTGCTGTCAATACAAAAATCTGTGGCACATTGAAAATGGAAGAACAGAGGAAGACAGATTGAATTCAAGATCAAAACAAAACAATTAGCACAAGGGATACAATACTAAGTGGGGTGGGCAGGGTTGGTTTTCATATTTACATAACCTAATGGTTTTAATTCACCTACACTTTTAGATGCTGAATTTAGATGCTGCAGAAAGTAGGGATTCTTGCAGCAGAACTCAGGTCCAACTAGCAATGGAGCAAATGGGGCTGTGGCTTCTGGCCACTGGGGGAATGTCTACACTGACACTGAAAGGTGCGATTCCCAGTGAAGGCAGATAGACTTGCATTTGCTCAGTTTAAGCTAGCATGCTAAAAATAGCAGTGTGGACGCTGCGGCACTGGTGGTTGCTCAGGCTAGCAGGCTGAGTCTGAACCAGCCAACCTCCTGTGCCCATGCTTGGGTGGCTAGCTCAAGCCACCATCCATGCTCCAAAATCCACACTGCTATTTATAGCATGCTAGCCTGAGCTGAACTAGGGCAAATCTGTCTACCCACACTGGGCATCACACCTCCCAGCTGCAGTGTAGAGGTACCTGGGAAGCAAGGCTATCTCTGGGTTTTTATAGGCAATGAATCCTGTGTGGCTGCTCCATCCAAAAACTCCTCCTCCAGGAGGCACTCCTGGCATACCCCAGCTAGCCCACTGTCTGTTCTTGATTACAGCTTTCAGACAGGAACCAGCATGGGGAAGATGGCCCACATAGACCAGGGGCAGAAAGAAACTGGGAAAGTGAGTTAGGGACTGAGGCTAGACATGGCTGGCAGCAGGTCAATCTGCTTGGGGGTAGGGAGCCAGTTCTCTTGAACTGACTTTTGGAACGTGGAAGGTTAGGGACAAGAATAGGTCTCCTTAAAGAGCATGGAGGAAGGCAGAACTTCTGCTGATGGAGAGGAAGAAGACAAATTGTTGATTCCCATTTTTCAGCTTAGAATGCTGAGGACACACATATTCATTGTGAATGTCCCATGGGCTGCTCAGGAATGGAAACCCTCATTTGATCTCTTACCACTCTAGCTGCAATATCATCTTTACACAAAACCCCATTTGTTGTTGATGTTCAATGTGCTCAGCAGGTCTCTGTTCCCACAAGCAATTGCTGTAGAGTTCAGTTATTCCCTTACCAAATCTTGCAGACATGCTGTAGCAATGAATGACCATGGAAGGGAATCACAGAGAAGACCTCTTCTGCCCCTTTTGATGGCGACATTTTCTTTCTGTCCTTCAATTCTCTCTGTAAAATATTTTGGGATATCTTATATTAACAATCACTTTATAAAACTGAGCTCTATACTGTACACACTGGCCCTGAGTCATTGCACGGGCTGAGTTGAGCTCAGCACAGATCCAGAGTCGGATGGGCAAAGACCACTAAAGCAGATAAAGACTGGGTAGATGTAATAGCTTCTGCATCCACAAAGTCGCTCAGAAAACTAGTTTAGCTTCACCAGCAGAAGTTCAGGGTTTTGTTGGCAGGACTCAAGTTTGAGTGTGGGTGTGTGCACGGCTGTGCCACCAGAAGGCAAGTTTTGCCAGCAAAAACTTTGTGGCGAAAACCAGGTGGAAATCATTAGAAGGTGCAAGTGCTTGGAACTAGAACTGGCTGAAGAAGGACACTTCTTTTTCATTACAACTTCTTTGGTTTCTAATTTGTTTTCAGTACACACTGGAATAAAAACAAAACGTTCCACTTATTTTCACAAAATGGGTTTATGGCAAAATGGCCATTTTTGGATCAAAAACAGTAAATTTTCATTTCAGTTCATGCTCTCTCTCTCTCTCTCTCTCTCTAAGGGTATGTCTGTGCTTCCACGTGAGGATGTGATTCCCAGCTCGAAGAAACATACTCGCGCTAGTTCTGGTTGAGCTAACATGCTAAGAATAGAATGTAGCAACGGAACCACAAGCAGTGGGAGAGTCTAGCTACCCCAAGCACATACCTATGAGGTATACATTCAGGGTCGCCTGCCCCTCCCATCATTGCAGCTACATTCTATTCTAAGCATGCTAGCTCAATCATATCTAGCATGAGCATATCTCCAATGCGAAGTGTAGATATGCCATAAGTGACCAGATAGTCTACTTAGAGAACCTTCCTATCAAAAATTTCACTGAAATCAATACACTTCCATGAAACATTTTGCCTCTGATGAAAAAACATTTTGTTGAAAATGTTCTGACCAGCTCTAGTGAGAACCTTTGAAAATGAGAGACACACACGTCACCACTGGCTAAAGTTGAACAGTTATAAAACAGGCATCCAAATTCAGAAACCAATCTTTGAAAATGTAGTTCCTAGACTCCTCTTTTTGAAAAGTGAAGCATTGCTGCCAATCTCCTGCCAAAGGCAAATATCAAAAAGGTTTTTGTAGGTTTTGTGCAGAAAAGTATCTGAAAACTTCAAGTCTGCAAATCTGACTAGAAATCTGATAAGGAGAGATCCCAGTTTTCCATTATTAAAAAAACCAAAATGCTCTGATTAAAAAAACATAAAAATCCACATTTTTCTGCTATTAAAATGAAACACTGAACTTTAGTTTCCCTAGCCATAATAGACAGCAGTATCAATCGAACACAATGTTTTATTGCTATATTTACAATTTTTAAGAAAGTTTGAAGCCTACCAGTACCATCAATCATTATAATAAGATAAAATTAGTAGAATTTCAATTCAGCTGAAGTCCAAGCCCTGCCACCCAGGGCCGTCAGCCCCAGTTTGGTTAATACAAAAAGCTGGATAATGGAGGCTCGGATAAATGGGATTCTGCTGCTGCCTCTACATTCTGCTGCTGCCTCAGAGGCCACATCTAGACATTGGTGAGGCCACATCTGGAGTATTGCTTCCAGTTTTGGGGGCCCCTCTACAGAAAGGATGTGGAAAAATTGGAGAGAGTCCTGAGGAGGGCAACAAAAATTATTAGGGAGCTGAGGCACACGACTTATGAGGAGAGGCTGAGGGAACTGAGTTTAATTAGTCTGCAGAAGAGAAGAGTGATGGGGGGATTTGATAGCTGCCTTCAACTACCTGAGTGGGGCGTTCCTAAGAGTATGGAGCTCGGCTGTTCTCAGTGGTGGCAGATGACAGAACAAGGAGTAATGGTCTCAAGTTGCAGTGGGGGAGGTCTAGATTAGATATTAGGAAAAACTATTTCAGTAGGAGGGTAATGAAACACTGAAATCGGTTACCTAGAGGAGTGGTAGAATCTCCTTCCTTAGAGGTTTTTAAGGCCCAGCTTGACAAAGCCCTGGGTGGGATGATTTAGTTGGGGTTGGTTCTGCTTTGAGCAGGGGGTTGTACTAGATGGTCCTGAGGTCTTTTCCAACCCTAATCTTCTATGATTCTATGATTCTACTGTATATGGATTTTTTTTCATAAAATATAAAAACTAAAGATTCTCTGTAAAAATGCAAATTCTGTGTTCTTCAGTGGCCAATGGATTTCCAGTATCCCTGCTAAGTACTGAATTTCCTTATGAGATTTCTGATGCTTCCATTCAGGCTGGGGCGGGGGTGGAAATGACATAAAACCAACTGTTCACTATAATATTAGAGTCTTTCAACATCCACGCTCTGCAAGAAGCAGCCGAGAAAATGAAAAATATTTGTTTTAAAAAGTGAACCAACCTTTTTATCAACCCTTTAAATAAAAAAAAGCTTGAGACATTTGAGTCTGGAGACAGTGTTTGGTTCTTTAGCCCATCTGATTTGCACTCATATCACTCAATAGCCAAACAAAACTGGGGTCAAATAGCATTGCCAGAGAGGATGTTTTGTTTGCTTTGTAATTATTCATCAGTGCTTATAACAACTTGAAACTTGCAGCTGAATTTATATGGAGACTACCTCAATGGGGATGGGACAAAGCCTTTCACCTCCAGGTTCACTCATTCCAATTCTGCCCAGCTTCTAACAACTGACTTTTTCTTTGTTTTCTTTACTTTTTTTGACGGATGACTAACTGGTGGTCTATATGCAGTGTTACTGTAGCCATGTTGGTCCCAGGATATTAGAGAGACAAGGTGAGTGAAGTAATACCTTTTATTTTACATGGTCCAACTAAAGACATTACCTCACCCACCTTGTCTCTCTAATATCCTGGGACCAATATGACTGCAACAACTCTACATACAGCAAGAGAAGATACCGAATTTTGCCATCTGAAGTGGAAATTCCACAACATGAAGACAAAGGAAGCAAAACTTAACAGCAAGATCTACTTCCTGAGCAAATTCAAGAAACAAAACATGGTCCAGTAAAAGATATTACCTCCCCCACCTTGTCTCTCTATATGAAATGCATTGGTGGAAACTCAGTGCAGGTGCCTACATCATAAAACCACCATCTCAGCTGGCACTAATTGACATCCTTATTTGCAGTCTGAACTCAGAACTGTTTGAACTGAATGGGCCATGGAACACAAATTCCTATTTTACCTATCATGGTGGTGGTGCAAGCTACAGACAAGCACATTGATGCGGAGCAGGGAAAGGATGCTGCAGCTGCTGCAGCCTCTACATGTCCACTACCTGTTGTACGGAGCAATAGAAGTCGTCTCTCTCCAAGGACCTATCAGTCGGGGACTCTTTCACTAGGCATAATTTTTTCCAAGTTTAAAAGTCTGTGTGTGTTTCTTAATTAAAGCTCCCTCACCTCTCAAAACAGAAAAAAGCATAGTGAAAAGTGAGTACTGGGGCACCAATATCAGACATATCCAAATGACAGCTTAGAACAAAATAGTTCAGGTATCCCCAGTTAGAGCTTCAAATCTGCCAGGGGACTAGGCTTCTCCCACTGAGAAATTTAATGCAATGAAATTAAAACTACCATAGCCCCATATGAACCACAAATAAGCTGGCTATCCATTTTAAATAGTCACACAAATGTTCATTTTTCATGATTCTAGCAAGGTGTGGGAGAAGCCTTGTGTTAACCTGAAGGCTATTGTTTGACTCCCAAGGCCTGGGGCAGGGGTAGGCAACCTATGGCACAAGTGCCAAAGGCAGCACGTGAGCTGATTTTCAGTGGCACTCACACTGCCCAGGTCCTGGCCACCGATCGGTGGGGCTCTGCATTTTAATTTAATTTTAAATGAAGCTTCTTAAACATTTTAAAAACCTTGTTTACCTTACATACAACAGTTTAGTTCTATATTACAGACTTATAGAAAGAAACCTTCTAAAAACATTAAAATGTATGACTGGCACGCAAAACTTTAAAGTAGAGTGAATAAATGAAAGATCAGCATACCACTTCTGAAAGGTTGCCGACCCCTGGTCTGGGGGATCAGGGACAGGAGGAGTCATTGTATGCCACATACCACATCTGACTGGGAAACTATAGTTTGTTTACCAAATAAAAAAAAAACTCACTGGCCATGTGATACAATGACATATTATCATTGTGCAAAGTGTGAAAGAGGGGTGAGATGCCAGGGAGGACGTTGGACAGCATGTGCATACACATACACACCCAGAGACCCCTCCCTTCTCACACAGGCTCACTCTTCCTCGCCACTCCTAATCAGGACCACATATCAAGGGAAGAAAAGCATCGCTCTTCGGAGGCAATGGCTGATTTCTTCCAAGAGGAACTGGACACTTATTGTGTAGTCCAGCCTTGCCCTCTTCAGTCCCTCCCCCAACCCCCATTCAACACACAAAAGAAAAAACCCAGCAACCACAAAACCAAAGCAAGTACTGCTAAATGGCTCATTGGTTACTATGGCAACCGGTTCCACTCCGCTCCAGCTGCTTATCCCACGGTCCCTCTGTCACCCTATTTTTAAGTTGAAATGAAAGAATGAGTGAAGTGGGTGTTTTTTTTTTCTTAAGACATACGCAACCACATTTTTAAAATAACAAATTAAGGCTCACTGGTGAGGTCACCAGTGGGATTCCTCAGACCTGACGCAAGACTTGACTTCTGCTTTGACAGTGACATGCCCAGTGGGGCGAGCAAGTCGCTGCTTCTCCCACAGCTGATGGAAGTAGTCAGGAAGAGCTTCTGAACAGAGCGCTAAGTCCAGAAAATTTCCTGATGTTTTAGGAAAGGCTTGGGAGGAAAAAAAATACTACTGCAGCCCTAAACACTGAGGTGATTGTTGTAGCTGCTGTGATATTTTTCTAACTCTACTATAGATGATTTTAGTTGCCTTCTTTTTTTCCTTTTTTTCTTTTTTTAATAAGGGAGACAGGTAGCTCTCGAAAACATCCTTTTTCCCTTTAAATGCATAGTTTGGACTTTCCTGCTGTGCCTTGTATTAAAGAAATTCAAGGCATCCACCTAGATAATTGGAACAAATTGCTTATCTTTCTTTAGATACGGAACAGAAAATCCAAAGAACTGATTTATTTTAAAAGGCAGTCTTTAGAAAACAGACAGTCTAACCAGCTTCCAGACAGCGCTCTTCTTAATTCTTAATATGCTCTAATGCATAGCACGTCTGCAGGCTTAATTAGACAGAAGTGCAAATCAGACAATTAGCAATAACAAAGTAACATCTTTTGCCCATACTTTTAACCAGTAGGATACTTGGAACCAAATTCCAGAGGTTCCAGAAGTAGTTTGGCTAGTGGACTTCAGTTTAGCTCCTTTATACATTCTGGCAACCAAATTAGCAGTTGCTGGATTTTCAATCTAACCCTAGGAAAATCTATACCTAACATACTGTAATGGGTTTGGTTAAACATTCAGGGTAAATGTAAAAAGTAATTGAGTCTTTTATGGAATAGCTGAAACAATATGGCCCTGCTCCCAAAACACAGGCCACATGCAGGACTGGACTAAGAGTTAGCAGCCTAAGAGAGGATTCCACTGTAATCTGATAAATTTATGGGTGGTGGGTTCATAGAATTATAGAATTATAGAAATGTAGGACTCAATACGTTATCTAGTCCAGTGCCCTGCACTGAGGCAGGACTAAGTATTAAATAAGGCAGCCCTAACAGCTGTTTGTCTAACCTGTTCTTAAAAACCTCCAATGTTGCAATTCCACAGCCTCCCTCAGTAACTTGTTCCAGTGCTTAACTATCCTTACAGTTAGGAAGTTTTTCCTCATGTCTAATCTAAATGCTCCATTGCTGTTTTGTTCTGTCTTCAGTGGCTAAGGAGAACAATTTATCACCCTCCTCTTTATAACAACCTTTTATGGACTTGAACATTGTAATCATGTCCTCCCTCAGTCTTCTCTTCTTCAGATTAAATAAGCCAATTTTTAAAAAAATATTTCCTCAAATGTCATGTTTTCTAGACCTTTAATCATATTTGTTGTGCTCCTCTGGGCTTTCTCCAATTTGTCTACATCTTTCCTGCAATGTAGTGCCATGAACTGACCCAGTACTCCAGATGAGACCTTATCTGTACTGAGTAGAGTGGAAGAATTACTTCTCCTGTCTTGCTTATAATAGTCCTCTAATACATCCCAGAACAATGTTAATTTTTTTTTTTGCAACAGTATTACATTGTTGACTTCTGTTTAGTTTGTGATCCACTGTAACCCCCAGATCTTTTTCTCCATTACTACTTCCTGGGCAATAATTTCCTTCCCAAATGTACTTTGCATTTCTCCTTGTCCTGTCTGGCTAGCTGCTCATGTAGAAAAATGATAATATTATAATGTGCAGCAGAAGAGCTTTCATGGGAACGTCTCTGGAGTTTATATTTCCAAAGGCAGTAGTGGTCTCCTTTAGCCTCTTCAGAGTGAGTTGCCTGAGACCACAGTGGCGTCTCTTAGTTCTCTCCTTCTGAAGTGAGTATATCAAACTATTGTGTGAAAAAGCTATTTTGGGGGGAATTTCCAGTCCAACCAAATCCATGAAGTTCTAGAAATCTTGCAAGGAATCTTGTTCTACTCAATTTCCTTTCTTAAACCCCAGGCTGAAGAGATTCATCTGAACTCATATAAAAATTTACATTTGTAATGCTTATTCAAAATGAACCACCGAAACCTCACTACTACTGCTAGCGGGGATGTGATGGTCTGCCTTTGTTCCATTCATTTTCATTTGCTACCAAGAGAAGGAATATTAATGTGTACCTCTACTTACAAAGTTAGGCTTCCCATTTTGGAACTGTGATCTGGTTGGGGTAGGAAGACAAGGAATACATCAGTGAGCTGTAACAATGCTAATTCATAACAAAGGGAGCACTGGCAAAGTGAGATGATTTACTAGTTTAAGAATCATATTTGCAGTCTCTGAAACCACAGGTTTGAATGCTGGCAAGGATTTGCTCCTCTGCTATATATAAAAATGGAGTTCTACACACTATACTGTGTGGGAGACTTTAGAAAAATGTTTAACATCTAGACAGATTTTATCAATTCTATGCCACTTTGTGTAGCACAATTAACAGAATTACCATACTGCATCAGACCCATGGTCCATGTAGTGTAACAACCTGTTTCTAACACTAATAACACCAGATGCGTCACAGGAAGATGCAAAAAACCTCTGAGTGCCCAGTAGTCTAGATCAGGGGTCTCCAAACTTTCTGAGACAAGGGCCATATTAGATTTTTGAAGGGGCTTCACGGGCCGAAGCGACTATGAAAAAATTAAATATATGCAAATATATGCAAAATACCCCCCTTTGCTCCTCCAGCCGCTGCTGCGACCCCCTTCCCCTTTACTCCTCCAGCTGCTGCCATGGGGGCACTCACCCCTCCACACATGAGGATACTTGCAGCAGCTCGCATGCGGGGGGGAGACAGCGGCGGCTTCTCCACGTGCCTGCTCGGCGTGCCTTCTCAGCTGGAGGGCCGGACAAATCGAAGCCGCAGGCCGGATCCAGCCCCCGGGTCATAGTTTGGAGACCCCTGGTCTAGATATTGGCTTAAACCCTGAAGGGTAAGGTTTAATACCACTTCCAAAATTGTTAGCATTAACAGTTACAATTCTGGATTTTTTCATTAGCCATATAAAAATCCAATCTCTTTCTGAATCTTCTAAGTCTTTGGTCTCAATGACACCCTGGAGCAATGAGTTCCACAGTTTAATTACACCTCGTGTGAAAAGATTTTCTTTTATCTGTTTTGAATTTGCCACCTTTTAACTTCATTGAATTTCCCCTTGTTCTCGTGTTATGAGACAGGGAGAACAGGATCTCCTGCTCCAGCTTCTCTAAACCATTCATTATTTTACATACTTTTACCATGTCCCTTCTTCTTAATGTGATTGCTTACCATAGTTACCTTGCACAGTGCACTAGGGGGCCTTTTTAGTCCACTATAAAACACCTTTAGGGTGACCAGATGTCCCTATTCTATAGGGACAGTCCCGATTTTTGGGTCTTTTCTTATATAGGCTCCTATTACCCTGTTCCCCCACCCTCGACACACCCTCTTGTCCTGATTTTTCATATATGCTGTCTGGTCACCCTAAACACCTTCACTGGCAGGAAACAAAGCATTCATCTTATTACCCTCACCAGTAGCCTGAGCTATATCCACACAGAAATCGTGTCAGAGTGAAAACCCTACAACAGAAAACAATAGAAAAGGAACTCAAAAATCTTCTCCTTAGAATCCAAATGGAATAAAGAGCACTCCCAAAAGAACAAGAAATGGAGGGGAACAGAGAATGCCAGCGGGAGATGTACAGTAAGCCTGAGCCCAGAGAAAGGCCTTTCCTAAGGGAACACTTGGAGCACATGGCCTCCAACCTATGAAAAAGAGATGTGGGAGAGAGGAGATAGCCAGGAATCAGGAATCCCAAAAGCAGAGGTGACCTGGAGGACAACATCAGGATGAATCCATGGTACAGAGAGAGAGAAACAGGCCAGGACGTAAGTTGAGGAAGAGGCTCTTGAGGAGCAGCAGCTTATTTTTGAATGGGCAATAGATGTCTGAAGAGAAAATAAACAACCACACACACTCTCACCTGGTTTTGTAGACAGGCAACCAGCCTGGCTCAAAGTCTGACAGGAAAGTCAGTAATCTGATCTCACCACAGTGATCAGGTACAGAGGCTATTATCCAAGTCAAAGGCCTCATAATAGCACCAGTAAAACTGTTGCAGGGTACTCGGTGTCCCGTAGGAACGAGGCACACACACAGCTGTTGAATAAAAGTAATGAGTTTCTTGAAGGCAAAAGTGACACACCCGCAACGGGGGCTCCCTTCGTTGCTGCCACTGAGACAGGGAAAGCCCGACGCACCGGAGCAATGCTCGGGATGAAGCCCACTGCGCATGGGAACACAGGCAGAGAAATAACAGGAACATTTGCATCTCATGCATACCTCATGAATAACTAATACCTTGTTTCTATCTTGTTAGTATTACATAATGCAAGCAGGTATCTCATTACAAGGTGAGCTGGCAGTGAAAACCAATTAACTCCGGCATGTGAAATATGCGATAACAGGGCAGGGACTAACAGCGATGGCCGAAAGTACCCTTTCCTTCCCAGAAGTGGGGGGCAAATGAGCACCCTTTCCCTCCCAGGAGTGGGGGGGGGATTGAGCACCCCCCCAGGAGTGGTGGGGGGAATGAGCACCCCTTCCTTCCCTGGACTTGAGGATGAGAGCGCCCTTAGTACTCTACCATAACAATGTCTTGTGCACCTTTACACTCCTCCCCGCGCTCTCCTCAGAGACTCCAGTGAAAGGGTAGAGGAAAACAAATAACGCCGGCAAAAAGCAGTAGCATTTTCAAAAATCACACACGTAGCCACTGCAGTAACATTCACAACACAAAAAGCATACATCTGTACAGAGGGCCGTGTTAACACCCGACCCATATTATAAAGCTCAGCATAAACAGCAGTCTTATCAATATTTCCCAGGAGCGTGTGGCACCGTAACATGGAGGGCGCTGCACTGATGCCTAGAAAGCAGATCTCCATAACGTCGCCGACCGCATATGTATGGGGGAGGCAAAAGGCAGTAGAGTTCAAGGCACTCTGGGCCAGAGCCACCCGTATTCACAACCATGCTCTTGGCAACAGACAGGTAGCCCTGCAAAAATATCAAAGAGAGCGCTTGGTTAATTGGTGCCATGAGGCCGTCTGGCGGGGGCAGTCCTTCTGCTCTGGTGACACAACAGCCCAGCCCTCTCCTGTGGCGAGGATGGTCGCAGCCTTAGCTTTCTTTCCAGGATTAGTCCACCAGACACTGGCCGGCGGAGGGGGGTGCCCTCCGTGGTCGCTGTTGCTTCGCTTTGCACCTGTGAAAAGGGGGAGAGCGGACACAGATCACAGAGAGAGCGGTCCCCGCTTCCCAGTGGAGGGAGGCATCAGTCTGGTTCCCACAGGTCACAGCACCCAGCGCTTCGTCTCCGCTGTTACTGGCATGTTGCCAGATGAATACAAACTGATCCTAACTCTCGAAAACAATAGCAATCAAAACAAAAGCATTAGCAAAATCAGTAACTGCATGCCAGGGGAGGCTTGCAGGCCAAAAGCAAAAAGGCCATACTGCGTCTCCACTTATCACCCCCGCAGAACGTCAATACCCAAAATGTACTCACCGATGGGTGCCACTAGCACCGTCGCGTGAGAGGGCGGCACCTTATCCAGGGTGAGAGTGACAGTCACGGCGAACGCCCATGGCTCTGAGCCACCCAGGCTCTGTACCACAGTCGAGCACCCCACCATCTGCGTAGAGTGGAGGATGGTGATTTCAGCTCCTGTGTCCAGCAAGGCCAGAATGTGCTGGGTCCCTCCATGCGGCCACTGGATCATGAGCGGGACGAAGGGGCGGCAGTCCCCCGCCTCCTGGGTCGGGTGCACGGCCGCGCACCAGACGGGGGAACCGCCTCCCCGTCACAAGGCACGCGGCAGGCTCCAGTCTGCCGGGGCACTCGGTTCCACTGGGCGCACCGGCTTCTGCTCCTCTCTCCTCCTCCGGTTCCTGACAAAAAGGTTTCACAATCTCCTGTACCTCACTCGTTTTGAAGGTACGGACAACCTCCTGAAGTGAATCACTCTCCGCTTGCAACTCTTGCACTGGGCACGCCTGTTGGGGGGAGTCAGCCTCCTCACTCTCCGAGGCTGAGGAAAAACTCCAAATATTGCCATCCCGGGTCTCAGGGTCCCACGAAGGGGCTGCTGTAACTACCCTGACCTGGGCGACCGTGACGGGCTTTCGCCCCTGTTTCACCCGTCACTTATTGGCAATACACACTACAAGTGCCTCACAGTGGCGCATGGGGGCTTGAGCCCTCTCCGCCTGCGAGGTCACCACCTCCTGTGCTACCACCCGCGCCTCTGCTTGCGCCAAACACTCTTGCATTTTACCTTCTACAAGCCTCTGCAGATGCAGAAGTTCACCGTCCTGGGCCCGGAGTGCAGTTAGAAACAGCCACACTAACTCACCCATAGCGCGTTGCTCCATCCCAGACCGCCAGCTGGCCCGCAGCCAGTGCAGCCCCTCTACGAGCTGCAGTGGCGTGACCCCAGCAACCTGGTGGTATTCAGGCCAATCCGCCGGGGCCACCCAGCCAGCAACCACCCGTGCAACCGGCCCCCATCACTCCGTCGGGGCCATTCCAGTATGCGCTGCAGGGACAGCGACAACTTCCCTGCTTCCCCAGCCTTCAGCCAAAGGGGCATCGTTCCACGGGACCCTGCTCACTGCGCCAAATGTTGCAGGGTAATAGAAGTAGTGAGTTTATTGAAGGCGAAAGTGACACACCCGCAACGGGGGCTCCCTTCGTTGCTGCCACTGAGACAGGGAAAGCCCGACGCACCGGAGCAATGCTCGGGATGAAGCCCACTGCGCGTGGGAACACAGGCAGAGAAATAACAGGAACATTTGCATCTCATGCATACCTCATGAATAACTAATACCTTGTTTTTATCTTGTTAGTATTACATAATGCAAGCAGGTATCTCATTACAAGGCGAGCCGGCAGTGAAAACCAATTAACTCCAGCATGTGAAATATACGATAACAGGGCAGGGACTAATAACGATGGCTGAAAGTACCCTTTCCTTCCCAGAAGTGGGGGGGAAAAGAGCACCCTTGCCCTCCCAGGAGTGGGGGGGGATGAGCACCCCTTCCTTCCCTGGAGTTGAGGATGAGAGCACCCTTAGCACTCTACCATAATAATGTCTTGCGCACCCTTACAAAAAACGTTGGTGAATATTTAAAATTTGAGCTCTGGGATCTAGGTGTGATTGGTCAGATAAGTTACATGGTGATGTTTCTGTTCCCTGAGCGCATCAAACACGTCCAACTAAAATATTTGCGTATGTAAATTTAAATTCCATTTTTGCAAATACTCATGTGTAACTTTGATGTTTGCTTTTTGTAACCTTGTGTGCCAGTAAAACTCAGTCCCTTGAATATTAATGGAAACTAAGCCATGGTGGAAACAAACTGATTTTTTAAAAAACTCAAATATTTTCACAACTTTTTGCAATACTTAACCAGCCTGACTCAAACTTTCAGAAAACTGCCTTCAGGGCATCAGAGTAAAAGAAGAGATTACTCATCAAGCTGTGGCATTACACAGATCACAAAGTCTGAGACCTCTATGAAATGATACTGAGAGGTTATAAGAGATCTCACCGTAGAACAAGCTCTGATAATAAGGCGTCCAGACTATTCATCTTTAAGTCAACAATAGAAGGTCCATGACAAACTGGTGACTTGAATTCTGCAATCTATTACAAGAATTTTGCAGGGTCTGACTGCCCTTATGACCTAGTGTGGCACTACAAGTACTCACTGCCTCAGTTTCCTTTCTCACAAGGGCCTCTTAAGAATTCCACACAGTCCACACGTGTTCAAGACAAAATTCCCTTGCTGGGGTTCTACTTTAATAAATACAAATAAACTTGACATAAAGTCTCTTCCCTTGGGCTCAGAGGGTTGCACAGCCCCTTTTCCTTGGGGCCTGTGGTCTGAGAGCCCTCTTCCTTAGGAAAGCTTCTCTCTGAGACAGCACCTCCATGCAAATAAGCCCTGAGGGCCTTTTTCCAGGCTCAGGTACTCATTATTCAATTACCTGCCTAGATAGGCTCATTGCCCTTAAATTAGCTCCTCAAATGTAGCCTGGGCTCAGATGTCTGTTAAAGTAGCCAAGAATCACATGACATACTTCCCCCTCCCCCAACCAGAGCCAACCTAAACCAAAAGGTGGGTGTCACAATGACTAATGCTTCCTTACGTTGAGCAAAAATCAGGAAATCTACTAAATCTCAGGGAATATTCTTGTTCTCAGTAAACTATGGGATGACCAGGTCTTGGGTTCCACTATGTTGTAAGTGTGTCATTCAGTGAATACATTCCTCTGTAGTTCACCACTTGCTATACTCCTTAAATGGCTAGTATCCCAGCAACATCTGTAGTGCCCAACAGCACAGAGCTTTCACCACAGCTGTACTGACTCATCTTGGAAGGGAATCTCCCTGGATACAAATATAAGCGCAGCCATCAGAATTAAAAATGTCTCTGTCCAAATCCGACTTCCTTTCAGGGCTTCTGAATATGAGGACTGGATCACTCAGCAGCACCCATTGCTGCTCTTCTTGGACCCACAGTACCTTCTGAATGGTGTTCTAGACCATACACTACCTGAGTGTTCCTCTTTCCTTGGGACAAACCCCTTCTTTTTAGCAGCTTGGCCTTGCAGCTTCATTATGATCCCATGTATTTACACCCATGGCAGGGCAGCTCTTAGCTTCAGCGGGCTGATGTCCCTCCTTGTTCAATCAGTCTTCCTATTGCAGTGGCCTCACCACCACACAATTCCAGCTCTTTATCTTTAGCTAAGTTGGACTTCAACGCTGGCTGGACCTTTAGCAGGTTCTGATGTTTAGTCAGCTCCTTCCCCCATCTCCTTTTCAACACTAAGGCAGGTCAGCTCCTGCTCCTGCTTTACCACTAGCAATACAATTCTTTCCCGTGAGCCCACAATTCTTCCAGCCCCTACTGGTACTCAGTTATCTGAGTCTGTGGCTCCAGGATTTCAGCCCAGTTCCTATCAGCAGTAGAAACCTTTTCCTCCAGCTTGCTCTGGTCTGTTATTGCAGAGGTCTGAGGTGTAGCTATCACAGCTTCTGATCTGCATGGGATCTTAGCATTTGCACCACAGGACACCCAGTCCTTGTCAAACCACTGACTCTTCCTCTTGGAAGGCTTTTCTGGAAGGCTAGTGTGTCGGTCAGGCCCCTTGTAGCAACACAAGCCCCATTTCTCTGCTCACCATGTTATTGCATGTCTCTACACGTGCTTCTGCCACCTGGTCTTGTATTCCTATGCAGTCCTGGGCCAGTTTTCCATGCAACCCACCCTCTTCTGCTGGAGTGTGTAGGGCTGTTACCTCAATGGCCACTTCCTGGTGGTTTTAGTCTCCAGCTCCTTTTACGTCTTGGTAACCTGCAACTTTCTGTTTCAGCAGGGCCGCACAGAGCTCTTTGTTTTTTTCAACAGGACTGCAGGGAGGTTTTTGGGGGCCCAAGGCAAAATCCGAAACTGAGGGCCCCCCCTTCCAAAAAAAGCCCCAAGGATGAAAAAACATTGAGTGGGAGCCCTGTGGGAGATGGGAGGGTGTTGGAGACCGAGCCCATCACACTTTTACCCCAGAGCAGCAGCTCCAGTTCTCTGGGGTTGGGCCCAGCTCCCGGCTCCCCTCTCCAGACATCACAGCGTGACACATGGGGTCCCAGAGCCAGACCTGAGTGGCGCTGCAACCCTGTGCGCCAGGTCACACTGCCACTCGATTTGGGGATCCTTTCAAATGGACAACTCAGGGCAACCTCTCGTTTTGCCCTTCCCCCATCCCAGACAGCCCTCCGTTGCTCTGCCCAAAGCTGGGGTCTCTCTCCTGCTCCTGTATTTCTATTTCAGTAGGTTCCCACTTGTCCTTGGAGTAGACAGAGCATTTTCAGAACAAGCAGATATTCCAACTCCTTCTGTCTATCTGTTAGGTTGGAAACCTTTTTCTCAGAGTTTTGGTTTAACTTGACTCCTTCACACATCTGCTCCTCAAAGCAATTCTTTTCATCCTCCATCTTCTCCACTTTGGTAATGAGGATCAATTTCTGGCATGTTTCTTCATGCAGTAACTCCTGCAGTTGGGCTCCCAGGTCCACTAGTTTATCCACTGGTTTATACGACTTGCCTTCCAGTGGGCTTGGCTGTCCTGAGCCACTCTTCAAGCTCACTTACTGCTGTCTCTTCATTCCCTGTGTGCCCTTCCCTTTGTCTCTCCCCTCCTTTGCCAGGCAGAGGCATAGTCAGGGCTGGTGCAAGGATATTTCGCGCCCTAGGCGAAACTTCCACTTTGCGCCCCCCTCTCTGTCCGGGGAGCCGTGCAGCAGCTCTCCACCCCAACTACCCTCCCCTCCGCCTCCTTCCCTGAGCACGCCAACGATGCTCCACTTCTCCCGCCTCCCAGGCTTGTAGCACCAATCAGCTGATTGACGGGCAAGCCTGGAAGGGGAGAAGAAGCAGAGGGGGTGGCATGCTCAGGGAAGGAGGCAGAGCGGAGGTGAGCTGGGGTGGAGAGTGGTTCCCCTGCGCCCCCTCCCCTCCGTTACTTGCTGCGGGCGGCCTTCCCTGCACCCCCCGGTCCCAGCTCACCTCCACTCCACCACCTCCCCTGAGCATGCTTTTTGGATCCCCAAACCACTTGGCGCCTTAGGCGGCCGCCTAGTTCACCTAGTGGTTGCACCAGCCCTGGGCCTAGTAATCTCATTGACCAGGTTCACACATTTGCCCGCTTTGTCCTTTCAAAGTCCACTTCTATTTATCTGATTTGTGCCAGCTGTGCAGTCAGCCCCTTCACAGCCTGGAGTATTTCCATCTCACTTCTTGGATTTGGGTCTCCTAAATCTTGTTCTGGCTGCTGGTAGAAAGCCTGCACCTGGCCAGGCAGTTTATAGAATTGTTTGACAGCCACATTACAGCGCTTGTTACCAGTATTTCCCCGGCCCTCCAGATCTCTTGAATCAAGTGCCATCTTTTTTCTAGCCTGTTTAATCCCAGAATCCTGTTGTCCCTGAGGAAAGTTGGTTGAACTCTTCTTGAGTGGAACTCTTTGTGGTCCCTGGGTCTGTCCTGGTCCCTTTACCAAATTATTCAAGTTCCACAAGCTATCACCCCCTTAGACTGAAAGTGGTGTCAGGGTGCCTCCTCTCCCAAAGGGAACTTGGAATCCAGGGCCGCCCTCCTACCATTAATTTTACATCCCTGGGTTTATTCCTGGACTACTGCATACTCACCTATTCTTGTTGGCTCGCACTTCCTCGTAATTAGAGACCATCCTCCCAAAGTAGAAATTTCTAGCAAGGCAACACCATTCAATCTGTCCATTCTCCCCACAAGCAAAATAGACTGGCCCTACAGTATCTCTCTTCCTTGCCCCAAACTGGGTCCCCACAGTCCTTTGTTCACATGACACAATAGCTTGGGACCCAGGAGTTTGTAGCAGAGTGTTTTTGACAGCCTGATTCTCTCTGGTTTCTTTGGTGCTCAGTACAACCAGGCCAGCCTTACAATCATTGTTCACACAGAGGCAAACCAATCCTGCATGTCCCATTTCTTCTCAGTCAATACTTACTGCTAGTCAATCCTTGCGCCTTCTTTCCTTTCAGTGGCAATGACAATCAATTCTTTTCCATTACAGAGCCTCCTCAACAGGCCTCTGCTGCTGCTGCTTGGGCACTCCCCAGACTTGGAGTTGGAACTCCCACAGCCATGGCTGCCCCTCCATATACTGACATGGGAGGGTAAATATCACCCAGCTGAGGAAGATCTCTATGTCATGCTGCTCGGTCATCTCTCCTTGATGGGAGAGGAGGTCTCAGAATCCCACTTCTGGTACCAGTTGTGATGTAGCACCCCTTGCTGACCTAGTGGAGTGCTGCAGGCACTCCCTGCCCCAGTTTCCTTTCTTTCAGGCCCCCAAAGAACTCAACACAGTCCAAAAGGGTGCACGACCAAAATTTCCCTGCTAGGGTACTACTTTGTTAAAGCCAAATAACCTTGAAATAAAGTCTCTCCCCTTGGGTTCAGGGGGTGCATAACCCTCCTCCTTGGGGCTTGTGGTTCTCATCTGGACCTCTCTAGTCTGTAGTCTCTCCCATGACTTAGGGTGGAGGGATGCACAACCTTCTCCTCATTGAGGCCTGTGGTCTCTGGGATCTCCACTCCCTTAGGAGAGCATCTCTCTTTGTGAGCACCTCCCTGCAATTGAGCCCTGATGGCTTTTTATCAGGTTCAGACATAGGGGCTGACTCTGTGCATGCACCGGCAGCCCCTCTCCATCAGCTTCTCCTCCAGAGCCAGCCTTCCACCCGCCTGCCGGTGGGCTCTACCAATCAGCTCCTCCACCTCCCTGCCAGCACCTCCCGCCGCTAGTGTTCAACTGTTCAGTGACACTCAGGAGGCACTAGGGAAAGGGAGAGGAGCGAGAGCAGGGTGTGCTTGGGGGAGGAATGAAGCAGGAAGAGGATGGGGTGGGATGGGAAGAGGTGGAGCAGGGTCGAGGCTTGAGGGAAGGGATGGAATGATTGCGGGGCCTAGGATGGAGCGGGGATCAAGGATCCCCACAACTCAGAGAGATGGCGCCTTTGTGCTCACATACTCATTATTCAATTAACTGTCTAGATAGGCTTCTTGTCGTTAAATTTGCTCCTCATGGGTAGCCTGGGCCCAAGTTCCAAAAAGCAAGTTGAAAAATGTGATATCTATTTTCAACTAGGTGGCAGAAAGCTGGTGCAGATCTTTCCAGGCTGGAGGATGCCACCTAAAACTAATGATTGACTGCTTTATTGAAGGAGCCAGGTTGTCAAAACACATAACCAGTGTAGTCACAAAAAGGGTAACATCTGCTTGCTCACCAGAGTCCTAGTACAAGTCCTTTCGGATAATGGTGCTCAGGAGAGATTTTTAAAGTTTGCAGATAGCAGTGGATTTTTTCGAATGCATGTAATGTCCATTCCAATCATTGCTAAATCCCTGATGGCCTGACTTCCCCCATTCTCAAGAGAAATGAAGATCAATCCAAAACTCAGCTGGAAAGAAACAGAATGGCACCTCAGAATTAAGCCTTTAGGGATTTTAGATCCAGACAATCATGTTCAAGGGAAAGACACTCAAGAAAAAGCAAGAATAGAACAGACTAAAGTAAATACCTCTTGCTCCTACTTTGTTAGAGAGAGTTGGGTTACTTTTCATTGGAATAAATTTCATTTTGTCAGATGAATCTCCAGAGTTGTCAGAGCCCATTGCAGTGAATGAATCCACAGAGATAATTCTATCTGTTGACCTAGGCCATCTTCTAGAGCTAATTCCTCAATACCCAATAAGAGAGTATGATGGAGTGTCTACCCCACACAAGGCCGGAAGGGGTGAATTAGGCCAATTAACTGAGAGGCTGCACCTAAAGGACAGCCAGGGAGTACTAAGACCTAATTTGCTGATGACTTGCTGCTAAGGGAGGAACAGGGCTGGGCTTATAAAACCAGAAAGCTGGCAACAGAAGGGGGCTGCAGGGCATAGGCGCCGACTCCATGGGTTCTCCGGGGCTGGAACACCCATGGGGAAAAATTGGTGGGTACAGAGCACCTACCAGCAGCTCCCCACCTCGCCCCTGCTCACCTCCACTCTACCTCCTCCCCTGAGTGCACCACCACGTCCTGTTTCTTCCCCCTCTCTCCTAGCGCTTGCCGCATGAATCAGCTGTTTGGAGCGGCAAGCCTACGGGGGAGCAAGGAGAAGCAGAGCAGTGGCATGCTTGGGGAAGGAGGCAGAGCAGAGGTGAGCAGGGGCGGGGAACAGTTCCTCTGCCCCCACTTCCTGGCCGCAAGGTTATCTCCTGTGGCCCGCCAGGCTGCCCGCGCCTCCCCCAGCTCACCTCTGCTCTGCCTCCTTCCCCAAGCGTGCTGCTGCTCTGCTTCTCCCCGCTCCCAGGCTTGCTGTTCAGGGGAGGAGGCAGGGCGGGGATTTGGGGAAGGGGTGGAGTTGGGGCAGGCCAGAGGTGGGAGGGCATGAGCACCCACTGGACCAGGGAAAGTTGGCACCTATGCTGCAGGAAAGTAGTCTGCAGTCGCTCCATGTGAGTAAGGAGGTGTGTTTGAGGCTATGGGGTTCAGTAGTCTGCACTTACTTCCTATGAGGAAGGAGTTTGAGCTGGTACTCCCAGAGAGGGGGGGAACCAGAAGGTGTAGGAAGGAGTCCAGGGAAGGAGCAACCGGGTCTGAGCAAAAGCTGATACAAGGTCCCTGGACCAGTTACCTGGACAAGAGGACAGGCCTGGTTCCCCTACTGGCCACTGGGAAGTGGCACCATCAAGGCAATGCCAGGGAAGACTGCCTGAGACCAATTGTGTTGAAGGACTATAGTAGCAGAAGGGGGATACATGCTAAGTGACCTTACTGGAGGACCGAGTCACAAAATGAGAGCAGCAGCTCCTGGTGTAAGAGAGGGGCTGTGAAGTGAGAGACAGAGAAACAGTGTGCAATCGCAGGAAGGGGCGTTGACCTCCCAAAGCTAATCCCCAGAATGGCCAGGAGGAGGCATCATTCCAGCAGTGTGTAGAGCGCCCTGTCACAGGGAGACAGTCTATCCAGCTATTAAGTCATGCCTCTCAGTGTAGTATCTAGGCACTCTGGAGGCTGCTCATAGGACTGCATTAGACACTGAACAGGACCTTGAAACAGTTTGCTTAGTAATCAAGTGATTTACTGGGGCTGAATAATTCCCTTACACAGTCCTGAAGGTATGGACGCTATTAGCCTGCCCTTCACAGGTTTATTTGCTGAATCATAATTAAGGGGTGGTGATTTTGAAAAGACTGGTCTAATTTATCATGTTACACACTTTAGAAGGAGGGATTCAGTGCTAGCTTTAGCACTGAGTGCTCCCACCTTAAACTGGTCACCAAGAAGACCCCTGGTAATCCACTTCCACACTCCTTGCCCTGCTGTTCTGAACCTCTGTCAGCACAACCTAGTAAGAGGAGAGGGGTGTTCAGGTTTCCTTATTTAAAATGTCCCATGCATACTGGCATAGAGAGGTACTGCCTGTCCTCCATTGCAGAGGCGGCTGGATTTATGAGGTACTACAATGTGCACCCTCGTGAAGTATTTTGGGATCTTTCAGGAAGGAGAGCATTATAATAAATAAAAGATTGCAGTCCACACCAGGAGAATTTGTGTAGGCCTCCAACAAGAGGGCGGGAAAATTGGAGTCACTCTCCACGACCACTGCTCCCAATCTGTTCAGACTAATACTGTGATTTTATCACCGTGGTCACACTGGTGTTTTGGTGAACTGAGCTGGGTCAGTCACTCTTACTTCTTCCTGACAGGAAATCTAGTCTGTGGGCCCTTTGTCAGGTACCCCACCCCTAGCTCTGCTATATGAAATCTTATGTGACTGCCACACTAAGTTAGTGACAACTTTAGCTCCTATAAGCAAACACCTATGACCAAATTAGCAATGACATTAGTAGGTTCCAAAATCCCACCCAGTCTTCTTGCATGCCAGCAGAAGAGGCTATATTGAAAAACATGGAAGGAGAGGAGGGTGTTAAATAATATGAGCAAGCAGAAAGAGGATATGTGGGGACTGGAAACACACCACAGTGTAGTTACACTAGGAGCAGTCAGTGTTCCAGAGACTGGCAGCATACTACCGTTTGGTTATGTTGACTGGTACTTGTGCTCCAAAGCCTGGAGGTATCACTAGGCTGGGAAATGCCCTACAGGATGCTGATGCTATAAGGCACAGAACTGTAAGGACTGTAGATGCCAGGAGAGGTGGGCAGAACACTGCCAGGTCATTACACTATGGTGGGTCAGAGCTTCAGACACTGGGTATCCTGGAGGGCATGGGCCCTTGGGGATGCATTGTAGGGGGTTATTCTGTATGGAGCAGAGCGCCAGCATCCGAGCCTAGAAATGGTCTAGCAGCGCCATGTTGAGATCTATACTGTGTCAGAGACGGGGAGTATAGAAAGCTCTGCCATGCCAAGGAGACTGCAGTGGATTGTTGCTATGCAACTTGAGTTGTTTATGAGGAAACTGAAGAAACCTTTGCAGTTGCTTCTCGTTTATTAGTTGAATTTTCAGTAATAGTGTCTGGTGACCTCCCCTCCACATCTCTTAACCCAATGAAGTAGGTGATTGCATGGCAGATGCAATGCAGTTTCCGATCCCTGGATGCCAGCTTGCAGCCGCCAGTCACTAAACAACTCAAACACTGATTCCGACTTCTCCCAATCCCCTTTGTATCTGACCCATTTATATCTTATACATACCCCTTTATGCCACTTATTTGCTCTAGCTCGTCCTAGCTTTCTCTCCTCCAGCCTGAATACATTCATGCTGAGAAAAGAGAACACTAGTTTCTTTCAATTTTTCACTCTCCCATCACAGTTCTACTCTAATGCTAACTCATGCACAAGGCCCACCATCAGACGCTGGTGCCCTTCTTCCACTCTGTCACAAAATCACAGATAATGGTGTTAGATACATATCTTTGGTTACATCTTCTCTATTCTCCCATCCTGCCACTGTATGATTGTTTTCTATGGTATATTTATAATTTGTCCAGTTTAAAATGACTGAAGCAGTGGAGAGTCTACCACTTCCCAGGGAATCTATTCCATGGTCTAATAAAACTCACTGTTTAGGAAATTTTTCCTGATGTTCTCCCTAAATGTAAATGTTATATCCCTTCCTACCATCCTCAACAATTCCTCCCCCTCCATGGAATTTATATCTTTCAACTATTAGTAGAAAGTTATCCTATACCCCGAATAGCCATGCTATACATTCTTTATATTTGGGGTATGCTGTCTATGTATGCAACGCATGCCCGATTGGCCATGCATTGTTCAGCTGGATCTAGGATGATTCCATCCCGCCCCTGATCATACATATAGAACAAAATGATGTCCTCTGTACAGCATGACCTCACATGTATCATACATGCAAGGTCACAGCTTGCACACAAAAAAATTGTTGTATGCCTCTACAAAGAATATATCACAGAAAGCCCTATATTTTTAATATGTCTTCACAAGTCAGTTCTTATAGCCCTTTACTCATTCTTATTGCTTTTCTATGAATTTACTACAGTCTTTGTGGTATTTAATAGTTGCTGTGTTTCAACTCAAAGCTGCCTACGTCTCAGTGGTAGGAAGGGAGACATAGTGAACTGTAAACTCAAACTCCATGTGATGTTGCTACCACCAAGAACAAGTAAAGGAGGCTGTCACATGCATCCTGTCTTTAGAAGCCCGCCTTGCAAAGGCATGTCTGCCTGTGCAGGCATTGTGGAGCTCCAGATTATGTATGCGGAGGGGAAAGGGAGCTGACTGACAGAAGAGATTTACAATACACATTGATGTCTCACAGTTGTGCATCTATCTGCAGAACTGCTATAGAGCTCTTTAAGACATTGCACTTAGAAGGAGGTTATTAGATTAGTTTTCCTCTCCGACCCTTCTTCCCTGCATTGGGGATGTGGCAGGGGAGTGTAATGATAGCTAGACTTGGTCGGAAAATTTTAATCAAAACAGCTTTCTGTTGGAAAATGCCATTTTGACAACACTGACATTTTTCACAAAAACCATATCCATTTTACTGATATTTCCCATGAAAACAATTTGGAGTGAATTTATTTTCATTTTGGAAAATTTTGTGTAGGAAAAAAATTGAAATTTCATTTTACAACAAAATGTTCATTTCGAAAATATTTTAAGTTCATTTTAAGTTATTTCATGTCACGTCAGTGTTAGGACATAATATGACATGTCATTTCATGCACTACTTCTAGTGACACATTATACAACCTGTTAGAAAATCATAGAAATGGAGGACTGGAAAGGACCTCCAAAGTCAAATAGTCCAGCCCCCTGCACTGAGGCAGACAAAGTATATCTAGACCATCCCTGGAAAGTGTTTGTCCAACCTTCTCCTAAAATCCTCCAACGATAGGGAGGTTGTGGAATCCCCAGGTAACCTGTTCTAGTGTTTTATGTATCCTTATAGTTAGAAAGTGCTTCCTAATATTCAATACCTTGCTGCAAACTAAGCCAATTAATAGAAACTAATGACATAAGTCAAAATATTTTATTTTCTTTTTAAGTCATTAAAGGTAGCTGCTACTTAGTACTGATTGAAATATCAGCTTATTTTCTACCTCAAAGTGTCTCCTTTGTATGTAGTAATGAAACAGTTTGACACTTTGAATAAAAAAGAAAATAAGCAGTAGAGGAGCTGCTGTTTTCAATATTCCTAAATCAGCACGGAATCATTTTCCTAGGATACTGAAAACATGACATGTCATACTATGCACTACTGCTACTCAGATATCATGAAATAATGTAAAAATAATAATAAGTAATTTCAAAATATTTTGGACTCTTTACAATTTTTATTTCCAATTTTTTCAAAATATTTTTAAAATTTTCATTTCATGGGAAAATTTTTTAAAAAATCATTTTTGTTTCAATTTGGAATGAAAACAAACTTTGAAATGGCAAAAGGTTGCATGAAACAGGAATTCTGAGGTTCAATCAGCTCTAACAACAGACTGACACACCCTAACCCGCCCACTCACCCATTTTGAATAGTTTTAAAGGTGATCTCTAAAGCTTTTGTCCAAAATACACACATGCCTTACCTCTACTGGTTCTACCAGCACTCATCACTGGCCATAAAACCTCCCAACACCAGGAGATTTTGTTGCAGACACCCTGCAAGTCACTTTTTTATCCCCTATCAGAGAAGCTTTCTGAGATTTCTAAACCAGCCCAGCCAGTAGAATTTCCTCCTTCACTCGCCCACGCCAAAAATGAAAGAGGGCATCAGATTCTTGCAGCCATACCACACCTAAGTACTATACAGGTCCATTTCTCTTCACCCTAACCCCACATCACATACAGTGGTGAGGAAACCTACCTGTGACAGATAGACACACACCCTTCTTTCTCTCACTCCACCCCTCCCCACACCAAGGCCTGTCTGTCTTTCCCCTCCAGTATGTGACCATCAAGGGGCAGGGGAGACTAACTTCCCTGAAGGAAAAGCTGTTCTGTTTTATTAGCTTGAGATGCTGTAGTGAAATTGCAGCCCAATAGCTCCACCTACTGGTTTCTGTCAATCAAAACAACCAGCCCACCTGCCTAGAGGAGTGTCTGGAAGCTTAAACGCAAGGAATACTGACCTGTTTTATTTTTGAAATGAGGAAAAATCTGTTTATATGGGGCATATTACATGAAAAAGCGACTTGTAACTGTGAATCAATGTAGCACCCATATTCATCACTTTGCAGACAAATATACTTCTGGGTTACAATTCTGAAGACCAAGAGAACTTTTTTATTCCAGGGCATGGTGCAAACCAAAATCTAAGGAAAGGGTAGCATTTGACACCAAGAGAAGGGGAAGCCTGCTGAATCAGAAATTACTGCTTCCCATCAGAGAACTCCTCAGCATTGCCACCCTTCTCAATTCTTCTCTGGGACTGATTTTGGGTCACATCTTGAAGTCACATAAACCCCCAAAGCAAACTTTTGGACCTTCTAATATACCACAAGCTAGGTTTGTAGGATAGACCCTTCAAAACCATGACTGCCCCATGAAAAAATGGTGTGGTAATCCCTTGGAGTGATCATTGTATTTGTGTTTGATTCCATCATTCATCTTCATTTCTTGCCCCTGGAGGGACGTCAGGCAACGAAAAGATTCAAGGATCCAGTGTCGCCTTCTGCCTCTGCCCATCTCTTTTCTGAACCTCTTTTTTAAAACAGAGGAAAGAATCTGTTTATCTTTGGCTTCCATTTTCTCAGGCGTTGCCGAAGCAATGTGTAGGCAGCAACTCTCTGAGGCAAGAGAAATTGATTTAATTCACCACAGAAACTAGAGAGAAAAACTTGTGGTGGGTCACATCTTGTTCATTTTCACCTTCACACCCCAGCCAATACAGGGCTGTTCCCAGTGCTCTAGCCAGTCTGGTTTTATAATTTGGAATAAAGGGGTTTCCACTTCTTCCTTTGGGAGACTATTCCACAGTCTAATAGATCTCAGCATTAGGAAATGTCTCCTGATAACCTGCAGAACCTCATGCTCTTCCAGAATGTGGAAGTTGACAGCCAAAAACTACAACCGCTGAGAGCCAGGAAATGTCCCTCCATCTCCAAAAATCTAACTCAGCACCTTCAGTCAGCCTCCCACTGTCCCCCGCAACACACACATACTCCCAGCCCAACCTGCTCCCATCAGCTTCCTAGCCACCTTATCTTCCCAGTTTCTGACACCCACCTGAAAATTAAGATGATCATTAGGCGGTTTAAAATGCAATATAAATAGACCAATTTAGAGGAGTAGTTAAAGGGAGGAGACATTTGGGGGAAGGAATGATTGGTGAAGTTGAACACAACCTACACACTCCCTTTTGGAGGGAGGCATTAAGGCACTATATGTAATAAAAACTCTTCGTACACTTCAGAGCCTTGCTTACACTGGCAAAAATTGGGCTAGTAATTTACGCGTGGACTCCACTGTACTGCACAATGGTGGAAGCTGTAGGGCAAATAGGGTGTGTATGTTTTTATCATTGTCATTATCTAACACTACTCAGAAGAGGGATAAGCAACATGGTGGATGAAAATGCCCACAACTTATGAAATTAATTTCCCACCAGTGCTACCCCTGGGAAACCTGCTCCTCTGGTGAATTGCTGGTCCCGTTTTTACCAGTGTAGAGACAGACCAAAGGAAGAGGAGTTTAGATTGTTTGACAGCATTACCATAGGCGTGCACACAGGGTGTGCCGGGTGTGCCCAGACACACCCTAATGTCTCCAGAAAAAAGTGGCTTTCAATGCAGAGTGCGGCGCCTTTAAATAAATAAATAAAATTCCCTGGGTGCACACCCTAATAAAATGTGCTGCACGTGCCTATGAGCATTACCAAATCTTTGACACTCTGAGAGCTGCAGAAGGGGTGGGTGTACAAACGGCAAAGGACCTGCATCAGGACTGGCATTCAGCAACGAGCAAGACATGTGAAGGTATTTTATCCCAATATAGAGAGGAACACATCTCCCTCTGGGTTGCTGGTGGTAACTTTGCCAGTCCAACGAACAATGGTAATTGCTTGTTACTGTGGAAACTAGACCTCCAGAAATAACACTTATGAGCCAGCAGGGTCGTGGGAGAAACAGAAGCTTACAGCCTCCTGAAAACACATATGATTTGGCTTCATAAATGAGATGGAGTGCAAAGGAAAGGACCAAGTAGTTTGACTGTAACAGGAGCCCAGCAGAACCTTTGCGCCTCCCTTCAGCTTGAACCCCAAATGTTTTAGGTGACTCAAAAAAGTTCAAGTGACTTTTTAACTTAGCGTTCTTCATTTCCATGGCTGCCGCTGCGCTTTCTGGTTTCAAGGGTCCCCAAGATAATTCACAGAGAGCCTGTTCTTATGATATTTGCAGCCTACCTGGAAGTGGGACATCTGTTCCCCTGAGTTGTCCTGCCTGTGGTAAAGTGACTCATTTACTGCTACAATGCCATGTGGCTAGGAGCCACATTGCAAGATTTTGTTCTTTAGTCTTGCCACCCAGGTCCTCTGATGGTCCCCCTTGCCTTGTGATTCAGACTTTTGGCCCAGTCACCTTTGGTCTCACCCCTTTCAGGGTAAACGAGGGTTTTCACCAATAGCCCCAAGCCCTTGCACCAGGTTAAAACCCAATAGCTGTTCTGGCCCCTTGTGTTTGGGGGTCTTCTGGGTAGTCTTCCCACTGAGGCTATAAGGGAATCCAGTCCCGCCCTCTACCCTGGATTCCAGCCCAGGGATCTTTTGTGGCAAATGGTTAAGGTCTCTCTGGTCACATACCTCTTACTTCTTCTCTGGGCTACTTCCTGTAACGTGTTCACCTTCTCCTCAGGGACTCATACCCTCAGCAGGAGTCTGACCCAGGGCCCAGTCCGAGTCTCAGTCCTCAAGGTAACCAAGGAAAAGAAACAAAATTAACAGAAATGAAGAGCAGTTCCAACATTTCAGTTGTACCCAGAACCTCCAGCCGTCTGTCCTACTGCTTTGTGTTCACACTCAACCTGAGGTATCTTGGCTCTCTACCATGCTCCTCTCTAGGAGCTGAGGAGCTGTCTACCAGATGAGCCTGGGGCCTCCAGAACTGAGTTTCTCCCTTTTTAAATCTTCCTCTCCAAGACTGACATGCTTCGGAGGTGTGCAGGGGGAGGGGTGCTGCTTGAGCCCAAAGCTGCTCTTTAACCCTATCTTACCTGGTATAGGCTGTGTATGTCCCATCACACTGCCCAATCCTACAAAACCCAAAGGCAGGGACAATTTGGGTGAGGTGTGAACTTTGGGGAACTTTTCCTAACCAAACCCCATTTGAGGGTCACCCGTTACCATCAAGAACAAGTCACTGTGGGAGGAGAAAGCTTGCAGGCAGAAAGGGGGAAAGGCAGTGAAAGATGCAGAAGTGCTGGCTGCCAGCACATGTGTGTGTTGAGCCTTCTCCCTTTGCATGCAATTTTGCCCTTGAAAGGGAGGGGAGTGGATAGGAAAAAAGAGGTGAGATGGTGGATACCATGACTACAGCTATTTCGTGACTCCTTCCCCTCACACTCCCAGGCTTCCAAAGTACTCGACCATAATACTCAAGCCCTCAGTGCCATAGTGCAGTGATGGGCAGTTGCATACCACATACCCATGGAAGCCAGCTTAATCCCATGCATGAGGCAATGGGGAACAGAACTCCCACACTTTGGCTCCGGAACACAGTTCTAAAGGAAGATTTCCTCCTGCTGCCATTAGCTATGGAGCTTATAACCTGTTTGCACATACCAGAAAGAAAGGTCTATAAAATGATGCATGCTTGGAAAGGGCGGATCATATGTGGCAGGGGGCAGTGGTGTGCATGCATAAGTAAGTGTACCCCATAATTTCACAGTCCTTACTTGCATTTACTACTGCGGCGGTAGCTTTGTGATACTCTCCCCGCTCCCTCCTCTTCCTAGTGTTCATTGAATAGTCCCAGCCACCTGCAGACCAAGTGGATGTTAGCCAAGACAGTCTCCTCACTCGCCTTACTGAATAGTTACTTTGAAAATGTCAGAAAGCAAAGGTTCACAGGGCAAAACGTTAACCAAGAAAGGTCTGGGGACTGAGGCTGATGTCTGGGATCCTGTCTGCCCTAGGCTTCTACTCCTATTAGAAAACCAGGCTTGAACACATTTCCAGCATATTTAAATATTCTCTAAGGATATGCAGCTGGTGGTGTGAATGGCAGCTCATGTAGGTATACCTGCACTATCTGCACTCTAGCTCATTAAAAATAGCAGTGTGGACGTCATGGTGCAGACTTCAGCACTAGCTGCACAAGGGAAGACTGACCCCTGGGGATCCATGCGGGCTTGTGTAGCCTGAACTGCAACACCCTCACTTCTATTTCTAGCAAGCTACATAGAGTATGGGAGCGCAGGTACGTCTACACGAGCGCCAAATCAGATGACAGCTGAGGCCAGCTTCCTGTTTTCTCCACGCCAATCTGCTCATCATTTAGTCTGGATGAGGGAAAGAAAAGAAGAGTCTGAGTGTCTGCATCAGTACAAGTATAGGTGTGGATATATAGCTATGGAAAGAAGTCTAGGGTTTGTGATTGCACCCACAATATGCTTAGGAGCTTCCCAAATGGAAAAGAAGGTATTGTCCTTGCCCTGTGATATTCACTATTGTCATTATTTATTAGTATTACAATCACCCACACAGAGGCCCAACTATCATCAGGGCACCCTATGCTTGGCACTGTACAAATACATAGTAAGGGATAGTCCCTGTCCCAAAATGCTTGTGATGTCAATGGACAAGACAGACAAAGGGTGGAAGAAAAGTAGTATTAGTATTCCCATTTTACAGACTGGGAGTTGAAGCATAGACGGATTGAGTGACTTGTCCAAGGTCACACAGGGAGGCTGTGGCAGAGTCAACATGTCACAGCCAGGTCATGGGCAGCCAAACCTCGTAGTCAGAGCCAGAGTCGTGACACAGGAGTTGAGTCAGCTGAGTCAGGATACTGGGAGGAGAGAAACTGGAGATCAGAACAATGAGGCAGGCCAGGTCAGGGTACCACGGGGTCAGCGGCAGGAGTCAATCTGGAGGTCAGGAATCACAAGTCAGATGCCAGGAGTGAAGCCAGGTCAGCAAGTCAGGAAATCAAGGAGCAGGAGGCACACAGTCCAGAGCAGGGTGGAGTCCGGTTGTTCAGACAGGTTCCTGTTGCTAGTTTAAACAGAGCCAGCAAGTCAATCAGTTGTTCTGGGACTCTGCCAGTCAGACCCCAGGGGCAGAGCCTCACACTGGGCCTGGGCTTTATGGGTCCCAGGTAAGCTGTTGTCATCTGGCTGTCCAATAGAGGGTTGGTGCATGGCTGCTCCTCTTTACCCTGCAGGCCTGGATATGGACCTGTGGATCATGACAGACTAGCTGAGCCTAAACCTCCTGAGTCCTAGTTCAGTGCCTTACCCTCGAGACTCTCCTTCTCACAGACTAAAGAGAGACTGATGGTAGCAGGAAGGGGTGCATATTGTGGTCAAGGTGACGACTGACCACATCTCAGTAATAACAATTGTATTGACAATGTCTGGGAGGACATTGCTTGTTTGTAAAATTTTTAGTTTTTTTTAAAGCTGAACATATACAGAGAGAGAGAGAGAAACCTGTTTAAGACCCCAAACCTGTTAGAAAATTATATGGTGACTTAAAAGTGACAAAGACTTTTTCATATTAAAACCAATAATTGAAAAACATTTCCTCCAAGGCTCAGCTGCTGGGACCCAAGTTCAAGAATTGTGTTTCCCTGGCAACAGGTGATGACATCACAAGAACGTAAGCAGAACATAGTCCTGCAGTGCCCTCAAGGCTGCTGTCATGTTATCAGTGGCTGCTGAAGACGCATGGAGACAGATGACCAAAGGAGGAAGTTACCTAAAATTTAAAACATCTTTTCTTTAAAATAAAAATAGAGAGAGAGAGGTTAGTTCTAAGGCTTCATGCTGGTCCATTTATGGAGATCACTGCCCAACACTTTAGAACCACACAGCGGTTAAAAAAGTAGAAGAAAAACAAAATAACTTGGATAAAAAATCCTGAGGCAGCAACCACATCATCTTTTCCTGCAGAACCCCACCCCTCCAAATTCAAAACATTACCATGGTGACAAATTTCAGCTGTAGGTATGAGAAACTGTTTCTGTGTGAAAGTCATTTTTTGTACAAACATGAAAAACTATAATTAACCCCCACCTAGCAGTTTACCAGCATTGTTGTCAAATAGTCAGAACTAGATTTGCTTCTCGTTTCAGGAATGGGTAACATGCGTGTAAATAAACTGATTTAAAAAAAAAATCATGGATTCTACTAACTGAATTTACCCCTGGAAAGTTACTATAGTATCTACAAAAAATATTGTAATACAATAGTATAAGATCTACAAAAAATATTATAGTATATTATAGTATAGTATATATAGTATAGTATTGTATTATAATATTATAATACTATATAATAGTAATAATATTATATAATATTATAATACAATACTATAAGATCTACTAAAAATATTGTATTGAGTCTTCTTTTGCTCGCAAATTACTTAGAGGGAATATTAATACCTTGTGACTTAGAGAACATAGGTCTAACCTGAGACCTGATTAGAAATCTGAAAACATTTTAAATCACATTCTCAACTGATTTACACCAGAGGTAACCTGAGGAATTTCTACTGCAGTTAGTGGAGTTACTCCAAATTTATAACTTGCACAGAAGTCAACTCTCAATAATCTAGCAGGAGCTAAATTGTGTCCAACTGTTCATGCATTCACATGGCCCAAATTATGGCAGCTAATGAAAGATACCATAGCAAAGGCTCTCAGCTCCCATCCTGGGTTTCACAGGTAATCAGTGTGAATTAAACTAGCATTTTCTTGTTTGTGCACAGTCTGAGTTCTGCATTAATACAACTCTGCACGAAGTCCTCCCACTAATCTAATTCCCCTCAGAATCACAAAAGCACAGCTGTGTCTGCCAGTAGCCGCATAACTGTGGAGAGTACTTTACAGTGCCAGGGATAGACTAGGCCAAATCCTCAGCTGCTGTAAATTCAGGTAACTCTATTGCAAGAGGCTAGCCCCATGAAGACTGTCAGTTTCTCTTCTTCTGCTCAATCTCACACTGAAGTCGTAAACCTGCATTTATAAAATCAGACCTCATTGCCATAGAGATAGTGGTGGTGTCTGATTCAGCATTATGGCTCTCTGGGATTGAACAAGAAGTGAGGATGGGCTTGTGGGTGGAAAGAAAGTCTATGCTTTAAGCAACACATTTCTTATATGGGGATAGAAAAGGGAAAATATCATCCCAACTCCTGCTGTGTGTAAATGACATGGCAAACCAAGCACTTTCTCCCTGCTTTTTCTCATTGTATCAGAACAGCAGGGAAAATTAATCTTTACTCTCATCTCCCCACAAACCCCATATTGCCACACAGTCATGCACCGCTCTCCAGTGCAGGTGTATACAGTGTCACTAATACCATATTGAGTGCTACGTTCTATGTAGTCCTCTCACAGTAGCTACACTGTGGTACAGATATTTTTGCCTCAGACTCCATTAATAAGACATTTGCCCCACATTCAAATCATAATATTCTGTTTTATTTCCCCTTAAAAATGTCCTTCGGTAGCCCTTAAAAACTAGTGATTACAATTCATTAATCATGTAAGGGCTTACAGTAAACTGGGTCACAACCCAGCTATTGTCCACAGAGCTCCCCCAATCCACGCAGCTGAAGTTCAAACCTTTTACTGCTAACAGAGGAGTTCCCTGGACACTTGCTGAGAAAAATTCTAGCAAAGTCATCAGCCTTTTTGAATCTTTATCAAACAGAGGCAAATTTGTCCTTGAGATACCTCGTGAGGTGAAGGTCCTTACTCTGAATGTCTCTTTTTCCTAAGACTCTCATGCTGCCTTAGACAGTGGTAGCACTGGAACTCAATGTTAAGCACAGGCCAGGCATAGGCAGTATTTGGATGGATGATCTCCAAGGAAAACCTCAGAATACTGTGAGAAAAGCAGGGGGATTTCCCTTCAAGCCAATGCCCCTTTATATTGCTTGGGAAAGGAGATCATTTTTTAATTAAAATACAGAACCTTATAGCTTGTGGTCATTAAAGATCCATAGTAAAGGTGATACTTTCCAGAACAGTAGGGTTACTGCCAGTATTTTGGTCAAATTCCAAGTTGGGTAATTACATTCTTCTTATTTGAAAATGCACCCCGCTCCCACAATTTCATTTGGAGAAGTTATTATTCTTCACTTCCTGTCTTAAATGACTATATTATTATTAATGTGTATTATGCACTTATTGAATCTATCTACAACATTCTAATGCAGCCCTCAAGTTATTATCTAGGAACTATGTTCAAAGTACTATACAAGTATTAATCAATTCATCTTCACCATACACATGAGAGGAAGAAAGTAAGTTCTACCTCTGTATTGGGAAACTGAGGCAAAGAAATTTGCCCAAGGCAAGTGACAGAGCCAGGACTGGACGTGAAGTGTTTCTTAACTTTGTGCTCATCCCTCTAACCGCTCTGCTTCCACAATTACAGCTGTAAACTTGCTGGCATGGAACTCCTGCCTTATTCCCACCCTCGTGCTCCCCATCTCCCCCATTTGACTGTACAGATAAACAGGGACCAATCTGTAAAGTGCTTGAGCGTCTTTCCAGGTAAAATTGCTATGGAAACGTAAACTATTGTGAGCTGTTTTTTGTTTGTTTCTAATCATTGTATCTTTCAAGTCTTTCTCCTCAGGATGGCTCCTGTGCAGTGCAAATAAAGGAAATTAAAAATCTAGAGGAAAAATATCCTTATCATTAAAAAAAAATCTTTTATTCTCAAACTTGAAGCCTAATTACTTAGTCAGTTCAAGTCAGAGGCTGGTCACGACCTATTTTAAAAAGCCACAGGATCCCTGCATATGTAACCCTTCTGCCCATCAGAGTTGGCAGCAACAAGGGCCGGGTTCAGTATCCAGGGGTTCCATTCCAATAGCACAATACAAAAACCGGCTCGAGCCCCCACCCAGTGACCTGGGACAACCATATACCACCCCTCTGGGCGTCTGTAAGAGACAATACTTCCCCTCTCGCAAGCACAGAGTCTGAGTGTACCAAAGCCTTTTAATAACAGGGAGAAACAATGTGGCATTATATTGGGGAAACACCACAAACAAGGTTAATAAACCAAATCATGAACCAGAAGCCCCCCTCCCAGGAAATAGGCCGTGGCCTTCCCTTTGGCTCTTGAGTTCCACAACCCCAAAAAGTCACTCAATAGTCCCAAAAGTCCAACAGCCCAAGAGTCTCTGTCCTTGGTCCGTGCAGAGTTCAAAAGTCAATTGGCAGAGTCTTACCTCCCAGCCTGGGTGGAAATGGAGGGTAGGGCAAGGGGCACCTTACGTGGTCCGAAGCCGACTGCGCCGCCTCCCTGTGAGGTTCCGCTGCAGCTCTCCCCACAATCGGCTCTGCTCCGCTCCGCTGGCTGTCCCACGAACCGCTCTGCCCGTTGATCCGCTAGCTGCTCTGCTAACCGACACACAGACAGCTGTGCCGCGCCGGTCACTCTGCCCGCAGCACCAACGCCTCCGCTAGTTGACACACAGACAGCTCCGCCGCACCGGTCACTCTGCCTGCAGCACCAACGCCTCCGCTAGTCGACAGACAGCTCTGCTGCACCGGTCACTCTGCCCGCAGCACCAACGGCTCTGCTAGTTGACATACGGACAGCTCTGCCGCACCAGCCACTCCGCAGCACCAACAACTCCGCTAGCCGTCCTGCTAGCCGACACGCAGACTGCTCTGCGGCACCAGCCACGCTGCACTTTTTTCCGGCCCCCCTACTTAAGACAGTGCTCAGTGATTTCTTTAGCTCTTAGGTGATTTCAGCTCTTAAGTGATTTCAGCTCACAGTAGAGGAGCCTTAGTGCAGGTGCACCAGTGAGCCCAAAGCAATTTTCAGCTCAGCAGCCTGGAACCAGGCTCCTAATGGAAGCAAAATTCAATTCTGACATTCCACAGTGGAGAGAGGCAGGGTGCAATAGGCCTGGGAGGCCCTCAGACAGAGCCCTCACCAAAACGTATAGGTGCTTGTCCATCACCTCTCTCCTCCCACAGTGTTCTGAAAACGCATGTCCCTTGCCCAGTGAGTGCTACCTAGATGATGGCGAGTCCCTCCATCATAACAAGGGCCAAGTACATGTCCATAGTCCTTCATTCACATAATCACAGTAACATCACTTTATCATTCCTGCCCCAATAACATAGAAACTGGGGCTCCCTCATCAGCCGAAGTGGCCATGTGGGCTGCTGTGGGCTCAGGCTAGGCGCAGTGGGTGTGTCTATGCAAATTGACCAGCCCCAGACTTATTTTGCAAGGCTCACTGCAATTCCCATAGTTCGCCACCAGATGTCAGAATATATCTCATTCCTGACACTGCTTACACATATATGCCAGGAAGCTGGTGGGAGGAGTTAATTCTTTCTAATCTGCATTCTCCCAGCAATAGGGTTGCCAGGTGTCTGGTTGCCTAGTCGAAAAGGGACCATGGCGACGCCAGTCAGTACTGCTGATCAGCCGTTAAAAGTCCAGTTGGTGGCACAGTGGGGCTGGCAGGCTTTCTATCCGGCTCTGCGTGGCTCCCAGGAAGCAGCCAGCATGTCCTTCCTGCTCCTAGGCATTGAGGTGACCACGGGGGCTTCACATCCTGCCCCCACCCTGAGCGCCAGCTCCGCAGTTCCCACTGGCCAGAAACTGCAGCCAATGAAAGCTGCGGGGGCGACATCTGTGGACAGGGGTAGTGTGCAGCAGAACCCTCTGGCTACCTCTATGCCTAGGAGCCTGAGGGACATGCCAGCCGCTCCCAGGAGCTGTCTGAGGTAAACACTGCCCGGAGCCCACACCCTGAGTCCCCTTCCGTGCCCTAACCAGTTCCCCCAGCCCTGAGCCTCTTCCTGCACCCTGACTCCCTCCCAGAGCCTGCACACCCTCCCACACTCTGAACCCCTTGGCCCCAGCCCAGCGCCCCCTCTTGTACCCCAAACCTTTCATCCCTAGCCCTACACCTGAGCCTGCATTTCCAGCCAGAGCCCTTACCTCTGCTTACACTCTAACCCCTTGCCCCAGCCTGGAGCCTCCTCCTGCACCCTGAACCCCTCATTCCTGGCCCCACCCTGAAGCCCTAACCCAACCCCCTGCCCCAGCCTGGTGAAAATAAATGAATGAGGATGGGGGAGAGCAAGCGATGGAGGGTGGGGTGGGGCGGGGGCAGGGCAAGTGTGTTTGATTTTCTGCAATTAGAAAGTTGGCAACCCTGCCCAGAAACCATATTCGTAATGGTGGCCCTTGCCTTAGGTATGTAATTTAGAGATTCAATCAACTATTTTCAATAGGCTAAGCCTCTAACCCAGACCATCTACTTGTACTAAGATTATTATGTAGGATGGAAAGATTCATAAACATGTGACTGAGGTGAAGGGCTGCTCTCCAGCCCTGGGGCTCAGTGCAATTGTTTCTTCCTCCCAGGGCAGACAGGCAGTGCCAGGTAGGTTTTCTACAAGGCCTGGTTCTGCAGATAGCAGTCAGAAGCTGCTATTAGCATTGCTCTTTCAGTTACAGGCAGATGAAGGGGCAGCAGGGCCACCTAGAGATTAATCCAGCAGACTTTTTATTTAGTTGTAATACCATTATTTAACCGAGCCCAATTAATTACAGAACAGTAAGCACATTTCACAAGATTATGTTTTCCAGGAGCAGTGTTCCCAAACCAGAGCCAGAAAAACAACATTGTTTGTGGGGAATTGTAAAGGAGCACATCACGTGTAGCCTTTGCCCAATTAATTTGCAAGAATTAAGAACTTATGTTCATCTTATACAACCACAAATCTGAAAGCAAAATGTGATTTTATCTGACAGATTAAAAGATGCATGCAGATATTTTCTGTTTAAAAAATGCATTGGTGTAAAAGTGGCACTTTGGCTCCTCAAATCACCTTGCATCTGGCAATTTTCACCAATTTTTGGACTGAGCCATTCATTTTTCTTCATGCCTGCACCAAGGGCCTTTACTCCACAGAATCAGAGAAGCAGCACCCTTTCCTTCTTCCTCCCTCTGCCATGAAATTGTCATCTGGGGAATCATCCCTATGTGTTGAACCTACTCAGAGACTGTCAGACTTGGAGCAGTATAATTGCCACTTGATAGCCAGTAAGTTCAAGAGCCGGGTGGTAGTAATGGACAGGGTACAGTGAGCATGTCCTCCCTGCATTGACAGCCCTGAACATTCCTGAAGCACGCAACCAAGTAAGTATTATTTAAGCTCATTCTAGCCTCTCAAAGGGGCGGAGCATAGAACACTGACTCTGTTTACACATTAATTTTGTTCACAGCATACACAGAGAAGTTAGATTAAAAACAAATATTCTTGATGTAAGATTGCAACCTGACACTATTTTATTTCTTAGAATTCAGAATAACACAAACCCCAAAACAGAAAGAGACAAAGCAGAGTGCTCCCCAAGGCAGAGAGGCACAGTCCACCCCTCCTTATTCTAGACCAGGGGTCAGCAACCTTTCAGACGTGGTGTGCTGAGTCTACATTTATTCACTCTGATTTAAGGTTTTGCATGCCAGTAATACATGTTAAAGTTTTTAGAAGGTCTCTTTCTATAAGTCTATAATGTATAACTAAACTATTGTTGAATGTAAAGTAAATAAGGTTTTTAAAATGTTTAAGAAACTTCATTTAAAATTAAATTAAAATGCAGACCCCCCCCCCAAATCAGGGGCCAGGACTCGGGCAGTGTGAGTACCACTGAAAATCAGCTCGCGTGCCACCTTCGGCTCCCATGCCATAGGTTGCCTACCCCTGTTCTAGACTGTCTGTTTGCTGACTGACTGCTTCTTGGACTTGATTGCATACTTCCTTACAGAACCCTTAGCTTGCAAGCAGGACCTCGAGAACCACTGAGGATTTAAAGGTACAGATAACAATTTTAACACAGTTTTCAATACATCACAATGTACACATTCAGTGTCATTCCCCAGGAGACTGAAAGTGCTCTTAGAGAAGTGCCAGGATCAACAACAGAATGTGGCTATTCAAAACATCTTAGAGCTAAGACCGCTTGTATGAATACATTTATAACGCTCTTGCTTCTTTTGAGGTGGACAGGGACCTGATTCTTAATACTGAACAACAGAATCAGAGCAGTGTAGTCTTCACTTGCCAGTCAGGGGGTACTGAATCTGCTCAGTTAGATGCCAATTGAAGATGGGATACAGTGCAGAGCAGTGATGAAGCTAGGGTGAAAAGACAGCAAATGTGAAAAATCGGGACGGGGTGGGGAGTAAGAGGAGCCTATAGAAGACAAAGACCCAACAATCGGGACTGTCCCTAGAAAATCAGGACATTTAGTCACCCTAGATGAAGCAGAGGATGAATTACATGATGCCCTCTGGCTGGCAAAAGGCCTGTTACCAAACTCAGAAGTTCAGAACTCAGAAGACAAACCAAAACAGTTTGTGACTCATTCTCAACCTGAAATGCAAAGTTAAATCTAGTACACACACCCCGGGACACAAATGTACTTTATGGCACTACTGCTAGTAGCGTCATGTCCCAAAAGGAGCAGGCAACATACAGGAGAAAACACCAGGGACAGAGATAGCCAAGCCTGCCCTGCCTGTTTCTCAGTCACAGAGCACAACTTCAGACTAAGATATATTACTCTCCACTTGCCAGTGACCAATTGGCCTTAGACCTACCTTGTGGGCCTGCAACCCCAGGTGACCCAGCCTATTTAAGACTGTGTTCCTGGGCACACCCAAATATATACATCCTTCATCCAAACACTCAAGTCCACATTTCCACACACACTTAAGTATGTATCTCACCCACTTACACTATGCAAACCATAAACACACGCACAACCTATATCCACTATTACCAATTCTCATGATATCTGGTGTTTGTGTTAGAGTCCCAACAGCGTAGAATCTCAGCTTTCATTTGTTTAAAAAAGTGTCTAGCCCTGATGACTGCAGAGAAAATCTTAAAAATGCAACCCTAAATATTTCAACACATTTCAACAATTTTCAATAAGGAAAATTAAAAGAACCCCAAATATATGTTTTTATTCTCACAATTTTAAGTCAGTCTCCTGTTTTGTGGGGATATGACACATAATTTGGGAATACTTGTGGTTGGCAAGATTGTTATCCCTACACAGACTCTCTCCCACACACACCAAAAATACGTGTTCAGGCACAGAGTCGCACTCACGTATTAAACTCCTTGAGAGAAAGGCATTCATTTAGCTTCCTGTGCTCCTGATGGGTTCTGAAGGGTAAATACATGTAAATAACATTCCAGTTTGTGGAGAGGTAGTGTAAGACCTGAATAGCCACCAGTTTTGTATTTCTTTTTATTCTATTTACTTCAGGCTCCCTCTAAGTCAGCTACCATAAGAGGTGTGTCCCTTCTCCCCATTCCAGTCTCCCAAGAAGTTGACTTAATGACAATTTGAAGATTTCTTAAAGAAAGTAGTATTTGCCTATGTCATTAGTAATACCCGAGGTTATTACAAACTATTTAATATTCCTTGTATTTGATGGTATTTGTTTACTCTGGCACTTTACTATGCTCTAGCAGTGAAATGACGCTCATAAGTTCCCTATCCTGGTTCCCCTGCACTAACTCAGTGCTGTACTGATGGGATTCCAATATGGCCCAAATTTATACTGTGTCCCTCCGTGTGTGTAATATTTTAAAATCATTTGTTCTGGAGTGGTTTGTTATTTAATGCATGCAAGCATTTTTATTGTTCAGTTTGATGCCTTTCCTTTTTTTAAGCACTAAACCTAAATTTGGATCCTAAAGGATTTGAAAGTTATGCCATTAAATGACTGGTTAATGTACTGCTGAGATCAAAGCTAGGCAGCTGGTGATAGAAAATTGAGTAATAACATAGTAACCATCAAGATTTCAAATGAGACAAAAGAAACCAAGTGAATGAAATATAGGCCAGATAAAAAGCCTTAAAATGGAGCAAATAAGACTCCACTATGGTCAGAAAGGGAGGAAAGGAGAAATACATACACTGGAGAAGGGAGTATGTTAATTAACCCTTAGAAAACTGTCTAGTTTCCAAGTGGTGGACCCTAAAACCTAGGTTTCATATATTCTACTCTTAGGGCTTGTCTACGCATAATCCACTAAAGCAGCACCAGTGCAGCAGAGCCACTCTAGCACTTCCGTGAAGATGCTACCTAAGTTTCTCCTATCAGCATCTGTAATCCACCTCCCCAAGAGGTGGATTCTCCTGTTGACCTAGAGCTAGCTACACCGTGGGATAGGTCAGTTTAACTGCATTGCTCAGGAGTGAGGATTTTTCACACCCCTGAGTGACACTTATACTAATTTCCTAGTATAAACCAGACCTGAGTTACTCTAGTATACATGTGGAGTAACTCCATCAATGTCAAAGGAGTTCCTCTGCATTCATATAGATTCTGATCTGAGCTATAACTGTACCTTGGTGTGTTCTGAGGGCTGGGAGGGAATGACAGATAGTAGCAGGAATGTTCCAAAACTTGGAAGAGAATTAAACAAGTGTGAGCATACCAAGAGAATTTGATGCCTGGGCTGGAAAATTGGCACTTTCTGGCAATCCCGTCAGACGAGCACAGCAACTTGGTGCAGAGGAATCAGAATGATTGAGGGGGTTTAGCAGTTTCAGGGATGTCTGGACCAAATATTTGTTGGGGCTGATGTACAGAAGGAGATCTGCTCTTGGTGCTTATCAAGAGGGAAGAAGGCCCCAGAATAGACTCACAGCTGAGATAGAGTTAGGTTATGGGAAAAAGTAGCTAGTGAGGACAAGTTAAAAAATGGAAAATTTTCATTGGAAGGAATTTTCAGAAAAATTCCATTTTAGGAGAATGGAAACAGAATTTATTGGCTTCCCAGATGCTCACCTGGAAGGCACTTATCTTTTTCACTTTCTGTCACAGGACAAGGAGTCATCATTTCAGTTTCTCTAATGGAAAAAATCAAAAATGTTCAGCAGAATTTCCCACTGAAAATTTTGATTTTGCAAAATGGGCAAATCATTCCAATAAAAATTCCTGACCTCCTGTGGTATCTTGCTTACAGCATTAGACAATACCTGTTGATAAAAAACTCCCTATCGCCTGCAGGCAAACACATTTCATTAAGTGATCACTCCATATTAATCCTCTCAATCCTTGTCCTCAAAGAAAACATGCACAACTTTGTACATGGAATGAGTATGGGAACTTAAATTCATAACCCTACTAGACACTAACAACCCGGGACTCAATAGAGAGACTGATTTTATGGCTCATTACAACAATTTGTAAGACACCCTGATGAGCTCTACAAAGATTGAAAGCTGAAGTTGGTCCAATAAGAGACCTTGTCTCTCCCAGTACCTGTAGGAGAAATTAACCTATGCCCCTCCAACATGCTTCTCTCCACTTGTGCTATGTTGTATTTATGATGTGAGTGCGTGGTGAATTTCTTCTTGACACCCACCTGCAGGTGAATGGCTTATGCCTTGAAGTATGTTGTTTGATTACATGTTGTGGCACATAAGAGGATGCTTTTTAATAATGTTGTGTTTGGGCCTGCTAGAGTGGTATTTTCCAGACCCTGTATGCAAACAGATAGTTCACCCTATCTGCCTGACAGGGTAGCAGAGCTTACCCACCTAGGGAAAGAGGGGGAGGCCCTTTCCAATAGTCTTCTAACAGCTTACACTTCAGGGGCTTTAAGAGACAATAACAGAGCAAGTGTCTTTAATGGTTCTAGCCCCTGCTTCTTGGGAGCATCAAAATCAGTTTGAATTGGGTAGGTCACACAGATATTCAAGTAGAACTGAGCTTGCTAGAGAATGCAGGTATGTCTATGCTGCAGCTTCAGGAGTCTGCCTCCCAGCTCAGGTAGACAGACACATGTTAGCTCTGCTCAAGCCAGCACATCAAAAACAGAAGTGTGAATATTGCTGCACGGGCAGTGGCTCCGGCTAGCCACCCAAGCTGGGACCCACGAGCATATCCTCAAGTAACCAGACCATACTGTAAACACTGCTATGGAGTTAGCACAAGTCTGTCTACCTGGGCTGGGAGGTATGCTCTCAGCTGCAGTGTGACATATCCTGTAAGGCCTGGTCTACACAGTTTTTATACCTGTGTAACTACGTCAGTTAGAGCTGTGATATTATTTACCAAAATAATTATGCTGGTATAAGCCCTAGCATGGTTAAAGATTCTTTAGAATGGTAGTGCTTATTCTCCTTCCTATCTGGGAACACACTGTATCATTATAAAGCACATCTATACCAGTATGACTGTGCGTACGCCAGGGCTATATCTGCACTTCAGCTTTCTGTCAGCACAGCTATGTCAATCAGCGTTGTGCAAAGGTATGGTCTCTGACCAACACAACTATGCCACTGCTGGCTGAAGTCCTTAGAGTAGATGCATCTTAATGTTTCGGTTCTGTTCTGCTCCTGTAAGTTAAGAGAAAACCTAATTTATATTCTAGCAAAGCATAAGGTTAGATGACATGTGTTGGTTGTCAGTTTTAACATTTTTTCCCCTTTTCTTTGTTCCAAATCCTGAATAAAAAGATTTAAAAACCTGTTGAGCTATACCAGTCACAGGTTCCTAAGTGAAAGAAATGCAGGTGCCCAAAACCCAGTCAGACTTATAGAGTTGGTATATCAAGGGTATGAGCTCAGGAACTTGTGGAAGAGTTGCGTGATTCCACCCTGAGACAGGTAAAGGCAAGAAGAAGCCCAAGTGAGTGCATTCAGAGAGCCCAGAAAGTGGGTGAGGTGCACCTAGCCCCCTAACCATGACACCCATATAGCATTAACTTAGCTGCATAGCTATACATGTTAACAATAGTCAAAGTTATACTCTTTTAAAATCCCCAAAGTATTTTGAAAATGCTTCTTTTGTCCAAATCACAGCATGGCCATACAGGTGACCCATTTCTCATTTATGCTCAGACAAGCTCCATCTTTTCAATGGAATTGTCCCCCTGTTTCTAGGACTTTGCCTTTCACTTATATTCATAAACATACCCCATGTCCCCTGCACTGCTTCTCCTTTCATTCTATAATAAACTTGTCACACAGTAGGCCTTCTCCTGGAAAAAAAAGAAGACAAAAGAAAGAGAGAAAAGCAATTTCAAAGAAAACATGTTTTAAAAGCTTTTTGGTTATCTCTGATTTCCATCTCTCTGGCAACCTGCACAGTTGTTAAAGGCTATGTAATTGGACAGTAAATTATCTAGTCAAGATCCCAACAACTAGCAGGAATCCAAGGCCATGTCTACAGAGTGGGGTAATGCACACTATAGGGTATGATTTCTAATGTGTTTGCATTAATTGGACCATGTATACCCTGTTGGTGTGTACTAAAAATTCCCCAATGCGCTTTAATATAGTGTTGTTTCAAACAGCATTATGTTAAAGCACACTAGGGAACTTTTAGTGTGCACCAGAAGGGTCATTTTGTTCACTTTACAAATCACATCCCCATTGTGTGTATTACCCCATGAAGTAGACAAGATCCAAGAAAAATTAAACAAAATAGAAGGCTAGAATATCAAGAAGTTATGGGAGGGCATTACATTGGACAGCATAGCGGAGTGGTATATATGGAGCCTTTTATCTCTAAGTAAATAATTCCAGTTCTAATCAGCTTTACTAAAAATGTATCTACAGATACCTGTAGAAAATGAGATGGGAGTCTCAGCCCAGTTCTTAGTGAAATAGGTGTCATCATAAGACATACAGCGAATGGCCCCCTTGATCTTGAAGTATAAGAACTAGAAGAAACTCAGCCAGAAGCTGAGACCTTATGTATCCTTTTCTTTTATTTTAATTTTAAAATAAATTGAATGCTGGTGAAAGAACCCGACTGGCAGGTCTTGAAGAATGAAGTCTTCTCTTTTTACTGTACACAACAGGTGGAATATGGGCTACAACAGTGCAAGTTTCATAAGCCACTGCCAGTGTGCTTCAGTCCTATCCCTGAGGGACCATGTGTCCCTGGCCTGTCTCCTGAGATTGTCAGTTTCGATGGTGGGTCTTTATGTATCTCTGTCCTACCAGGCAAAGGAGCAAGAATCACCAACTTGTTTTATGCGCCCCACCAAACTGTCAGATGCTTGTAACTGAAAGTCGCTCCCAACCTTTAGCTAGACTGAAACTAAAGACCTTGTAGTAGTAAACCCTATTGCATTCCCAATCCCCTAACCTGCATAATCCACTGCTGAGCCTCTTAAAAGATTATGAAGTTAATACAGTACTGGACAGATCTGAGTTACTTTTTTACATTCTCTCTGCCTGAGTTTCAGTGTTGATTTTTCACTCTTAATGGCGACAACTCAGTGCAACTTCAGTAACTGTTGAAGATATAAAATATGTGAAAAGAAGAGACAGGGAAGACATCCAGGTAAATTCAGACATGAATTTCAAATTTTCTATTAAGTAATTTTAAAGGATTTTATTTTTTAATATGATGCTTTATTTAGTCTAACTGATTTTTCCTGGAATTTTTTGTTATGGTGCAATACTGCAAAATATCCAGGAGATGGTAGCATTGGTAAAGTATCTAATTGTTTGTACTGGGAACTCAATTTCACATAGTAGCACTAGATGTGTTCTATGCTGTCTGGGTCATTGTTGCTAATAGGCAACACAATTTGTCTCTAGAATGTCCTGATAAAATACTCTGAGTCTATGTAATTAAATGCAGCTTGTTTGTGGTGAGCTAAGTATGGACGTTGAGAGTGGCCCTAGCAGAAGGGAAAGTGTTAGAAAAGCACATGGAGAAGTTTAGATCAGGTACTACTCTTTGTGGAATCCCAGGAGATTATTGAATGTTTGGGGTTTTCCAGTCAAATAATCTGTTTATCTATCCTTGATTATTATTAACAATATGTGTTTATTTGTGTTGTAGTAGCTCCCACAAGACCCAGCCAGGACTGGATTCCCACTGCGGTGGTTGCTGTACAAATACTTAGTAAAAGACAGCTCCTCCCTCAAAGAGTTTACAGTCCACATGAAGTAAATGCACATATAGTAGACTTATAAACAACTGGAGGAGACTGAAGTACAATGGTGATAAGAACACAGTTCTATATACTAGCCATGTGGCAACTGGTAGGTTTAGAGTAAGAAAAATAATAGACATCAGTGATACTGGCTATCCCAACTAGCCACTAAGTGCTGATATCAGGGACCATGGGTCTCAAACTCTAGTAAGTTCTAACCTACCATGTAGTGACCTGCTAACGGTTGTCAGAATAGAAGATGAATTCTGACAGAGGACTCCAGTCCTGGGAGCTGGTTGGTGGAATGCTGGGAGCTCTGATTGGCTCTGAGCTTTTATTTAAACCAAGTGCAGGCACAGGAAGTTGTCCAAGTATCTGGGTTCTTCCTACTTAGAACTGCTTGTGCTGCAATACCTGCTCCTTATCTCCTGGTAACCTGACCCTGCCTGCCAGACACTTGACTTTGGTTTCCCCTCTGGCTTGTCTTGGACTCGACCTCCTGGTATCTGACGTGTCAGACCAGGAGTCAGGCCCACTAGGTCAGACCAACCATGTCCTAATTGTGACAACTGAGTATATTCAATGCTTCTTAAATTCTGGCCACTTAAGCATTGCTTAGGTCTATCCCTATTCAGGACAGTAGCTAAGCATGTTTAAATCCCATTAGTTTCAATAGGATTTAAGTATGTTCTTACATTTAAACACTTCATTAATTGCTTTGTTGACTTGCACCTTGGATAGGATCACTGGAGTCTAATCTTGTGTGGTGACTATGTCAGTAGTAATAAACAAAAAACACAAAGCAGTCCAACTCCAGATTGTGTTAAAACAGGAGTGGGCAAACTTTTTGGCCCGAGGGCCACCTTGGGGTGCAAAACAGTATGGAGGGCCGGGTAGGGAAGCCTGTGCCTCCCCAAACAGCCTGAAACAGCCTGGCCTCCATCCCCTCTCACTTCCCGCTCCCCTTAGAACCCCCAATCCATCCACTCCCCCACCCTTGTCCCCTGACACACACCCCCAGACCCCCACCCCAATCACCCTCCAGGATTCCACCCCCTATCTAACCCCCTCTGTTCCCTGTTCCCTGACCGCCCCAACCCCTGTCCACACCCCTATCCCCTGACAGCACCCCCGGGACTCTCACACCCGTTCCAATTCCGCCCCCCATTCCCAGTTTTCTGACTGCCCTCTGGGAACCTCTGCCCCTTATCCAACCCCCTGGCCCTGGCCTCCTTACCAAGCCACTCAGAGCACCGTGTCTGGCTGGAGCCAGACACACTGCTGCGCTTCCCCACAGGAGCACGCAGCCCCACCCCGCAGAGTGCTGCCCATGCGGTGGCATGGCTCCAGGGGAGGGGGGACAGCAAGAGAAGGGCCGGGGGTAGCCTCCCCAGCTGGGAGCTCAGGGACAGGCAGGAGGGTTCCACAGGCTGGATGTGGCCCATGGGACATAGTTTGCCTACCCCTGTGTTAAAAGCTCTCTTCTTTTTGCATGATTTGTGCTCTACCTTTTACAGCATTCCTTGTAGGCTTTCTGCTTTCTCTTTAATAGCCTGCATGAGCAGCAACTATCATAGGATGGAGGAGGCTATGCCTCCCCAAACAACTAGGCACGGCCCTGCCCACAGACCCCACTCCCTGAAGCTCCCACTGTGTGGTGGAACCAGTGGTCCAGGGGAGCTGGAGCTGCGCACCCCACCCTCACGGTGCTCCAGGGATGGGGGAGGCTAGCCTGGGGCAGGGACTGGCGGCCGCAGTTGGGGGGAGGGGCTCTGGGCTCCAGTGTGGTGGCAGAAGGCATGGAGTATGGAGGGTGGGGCCTAGGGTGGAAGGGTCACAGCTGGGGGCTAGCCTCCCCCAATCAGCAGTTCATGCACCGCCCATGATAGCTTGTGTCATGACGCTTATTCATCCGGTCTGACCTGCAACCCTTCCCTATGAATCTTTTCCTCTTGCTTGGGATGCAGGCTTAGTTCTGTAGTTTTGACTTAAACCTCCTTCACATTCAGATCATTGAATTCTTCAGTCCAGTCCACTTCCCTAACTACCTCCCTTAATTTTTTTAAGTTTGCCCTTATGAAATCAAGGACCTGAGTTGCAAATATTTTTTTTAATCTTTCCATTTAGTTTAATGAGCTGCAAGTAGAGCAGGCCTGCACAACATGCAGCCCGGGGGCCACATGCGGCCCGCACGGGCTCACTGTGTGGCCAGCGGGAGGTCAGTAGGGATGGGGCAGGCCAAGTGGTGGGGTGGGGGGAAGTGGATGGGGGCAGGGTGAGGGCAGGGCTTTTCGGCCCACAGCTGGGTTTTTTTGCAGTAAGATGGCCCTCGCTGCTTTCCGAGTTGTGCAGGCCTGAAGTAGAGCATACAGTTCACCCAATTTTTCCAGGTGAAACATTAGTCGTTAGTAGCTCAAATAAGGCAGTGGAATGATGGCCTACCCTCACATTATTATAAGGCTCTTATTTCAAATTCAGCAGAGAATATACAGTGCAATTATATAATGGTATTTTGGATATTAGATAATTTCCTCCCTTCTTACAGAGAGTACATATTGTATTAATACTTAAAGAAAAAAGATCCTTGAGTACACTTACATTATAGACCAGTTTTGCTACTAAATGCAGATCTAAAATACTGATACTATTTTAACCAATTCCTTTAAAGCTGTTTTAACCCAAATATGTCAAACAGATCAAATGGGATTTATTCCTAAAGTGTGTTTTCTCCTAAAAGCATATAGATATCATTGATTATCTTCTCTTCTGTAGTCCTGCTCTACCTGAAAACATGCACAGCCTCTTTGTATGCTGAAAAAGCTTTTGACTGGGTGGAGTGGGCCTACATGATGGAAATCCTGCTGAGAGATGACTCTTTGGAAAAAGATTTTAAAACTGCCTGGACTCCATTTATGATAAGCCCTAGTGATACAAACTTTAGTGAGCTGTTAGAGACCCTTGTACTTTAGAAGAGACTTAGAGAACAACATTCTCTGTTGCTTTTAATATCTGCCCTGATATTATAAATGTTAACCATTGCCATAAAGAAGACTGACAGTCTTCACACAATAATGAAGAGATAAAGTTAGCCTTTATGTAGGTGTTCTCCTGAACATGCAAAATTTAGAGGCATTCCTTCCTGAAACTATTAAAATCATAGCTGCGCTCTTTTTCCAGGACACAAAATTAAGTTTTCAGACTATACCTACAGTAAGCACAGCGATTGGCCAAAATAATCTGTCTCCCACCCCGTTCCAGTGGTTCTGCACAGGTGTTCCAGAAGTTAGTAATTGAAACTGTTGTTAACATTCATCAAATACAACCAAATCTTTTCTTTTTTAAGAAAATTTAAGACATACAAATGTGGGCTCTCTTTTCATTATCTTGGATACTACATAAATTATGCATAAAATGTACATTACACAGTGTAACAGGGTTCACTCACCACTGTGGCACCTCCTGCAGGCTATCTTGGGAATTAGCCCTGCATGTTAGTGCACCGACTTCAGATAGTGCCTCACCACCATCACTCCTGCTTTAGGACCCACATCTCTCCAAGGACTACTGTATCCTCTTCAGTGACACAGGTCTCCAGCCATGCCATGCACTGTGCTCCCCCATTTCAGAGGACCTGCAGTCCTCTATTCAGCCACTTCCCTTAGTGACTACTGCAGCAACTTATCTAGCCAATTTCTCATGGCCCCAGCATCCTCTTTGTCCTTGCCTCAGGGCCTTAATCTACAAACCCCAGGTGCCAGCCAGGAGCTCTCTCCCACTCCCCTGCTCCCTGCAAGCACCACTGCTCTGTCCAGGGTGCTGACAGTTCTCTCAGACCTGTGATCTCAACCAAAAAAGGGGGATGAGGGCAAAAAAAATCACATAAGGAAAATGGTGTGGATGAAGAACAAGTCAACATTTCTTCACATTCCAATGCCTTCAGTGCATTGGGCATGGCTTAGCAGAGGTTTGAAGCATGAGGAGAAAGTGATGCAGTGCCTCATGCTGCAACTTATGCAACATATCTACTATAATTTTGAGATGTTCAATTTTACAAATGTTTCAATTTTAAGAATGCCTCAATCCCCACTTAGTTCATAACATACGGTTCTACTGTATTCCTGTATCCCTGATAGTAAAGTAACAGTGCAAGTAGTGACATTAGTTATTTCAGGATATTCCACCCCTACCCTACTGGACAAGTAAAAACTATGTATTGGGTGTCTTTGGGAATCATTTACTTTTAGTTCCTACTAGACTCTCAGCCAAACAGCCATTGACTCATTGCCCACATCCCCCTTCAATCAGGGAGTTTTATCCATGAGCCATCACTCTTGCTGCCTCCCCCTTTCTCCTTCCACTTAGTGGTTCATTTGCTGCTCAGTCTGTGCTTAATTAAAACAAAATCCAAGTAATGCTAATTTATTTACAGCTACCCACTGGATGCAGGGATATGTGGGGGCCACAGGTGAGAAGCCATTGAGCCTGTGTACACAGCTCCCTCTGCTGGCTATCAGCATGATGTGCCTCCTCACACAGTCCTTCCTCTTTGGGCTCCCAGCAGAGAACTGCCCTCCTCTGCCCTGCAAATCCCTTTTTATATAGGCCTGCTTGGCCCTGACTGGCTTCTCCCGTCAGCTCTTCTCTGATTGGCTGCCTCCTGAGCAGCCTCCGTAGGGCTCTAGTAACCCCTTAGAGCCCAGTGTGGGCCAGGTGCCCCATCACACACAAATTTTCTTTTAGTCTTCTAAGCAAAATTATGTAACTTTGAGAAATATGTTGCCATCTTTGTCTAAAAAAGGAAAAGATTAAAGTAAAATAAAACTTCCCAGCAAAAGAGAATGGGGGAATAGAGTGCTGCCTGAAATTATGGCTGTGTGATTTAAGAGATCTATATTAAAAATATTAAGAGGAAATGCATGGTGAAGCGTTCAAAAGTCAGAAAATGCCAAAGCTAAAATTATGCAAAATCTTAATTCTACCCTGTGTACATATATATTGGAATCAAATTTTAATTATGTGATCTTGTGCTATTCATTCAATAATCCAACATGATAGAATACATTTTCTAAAATTTTAAATGTATATGCAGCATTTTAAGTAATTTTTTATACTTCACTTTTATTGCCATAGTAGTTTAATATGTCACTGGTCTTTTATATTAATAGAAAAGTGAAATGTGACTGGATCACAGCCCAAACAGTGATCACCAAACTGTGGGGCACAACCCCATAGGAAAGCAGGAAGAAACATTGCAGGGGAGAGCACAATGGGGCCAGGGCCAACCCCCATGGGAGGCAAGGAGGTACACCACCCAGTCCTCATCTGCCCCCAAACCAGCTCCAACCTCAGTCACAGTTCCAATCCACCCCCAGCCCAACTCTGCCTCTAGCTCCAGCACCTCCCCTATCCCTAGTTCTGCCCCCAGCTCTGCCTTCAACCCAAGCTGCTCTGCTGAGGAAGGCTTGGCTGTGCAGTAATGGAGAGAGGGCACAGACAGATTCCATTATCGGTAAGGGGAGGCACGACAGGAAATATCTGGGCACCACTGACCTACAACTACATACATGGATAGATTATTTCTAGTCAGAGGGCTCTTTAGTCTAGCAGACAAAAGGCATAAGATCTGATGGCTGGAAGATTAAACTAGCTAAATTTCAACTGGAAACAAAATGCAAAAGTCATGGGTGGCAGGTGAACCCCTGCTTTGGGGGGGCTAGCCTGCTGGCCCGGCCCCTTCTGCCCAAAGCCACATCCCCTGCAGGCTGGAGCCCCAAACTCTCCCTTAAAAGGAAAAGGGCCCCCTGACTGAAGGAGCTGCAGCCTGCCAACCCCAGCCACATCAGGCCAAGCCACCGCCACTGTCCCCCCTGACTAACCCTCACACATACAGCACCAGACCAAGCCACCAGCCCCCACAAGTGCCAGGCCAGCAACATCACCACCAGAGTTGGGCTGGCCCCAGCACCAGGCAAAGCCAGCCGCCTTCCCGAGAGCTGGGCTGGTCACTGCGCAGGGCCTCCCTGCCTCAATGCACCCCCCTCCACCCCCGCTACCCACCCAGATTCAGGCTGGGTTGAGCCACCGGCAGCCTCCCCAAATGCCAGCTTCCCCCATCCCTGAGGTGCCGGCCCCAGCAGCTTCCAACTGAGCTGCCTCAATCCACCAGCTGCTGGCTCTCCACGTTGCTCTTCACTCCCCTGTCCTGAGAAGGAGGGACGCAGCAAACAGCGGGGATCTTCAGGGGTGGCAGGTGTAGTAAGATGAGGCCCTGAGACATAAACCCTTGGTATCAGAGGCCCGGTATGAGGCATGAGGCCTGAACTGAAGTAATGGTCAAGACGTTGCTAACATAAAGCAAAGCTGGGCTGTGAGCCAGAGGCAGGTACCTGCTCACAGAAGTTGGCAAGAAGGGGGCTGCTAGAAGTACATATTAATCACTAGTAGGAACATATGCCAAGACGGCACCAGAACACCTGGGTACAAACACATCCCACATATCCCACACAGAAAACAAAGAACAGGCACACCTAGCTTAAAGACAGGATAAAAGGACAATATGATGAATAGACAATATGATGGATGGACAATATGAAAGAACAATACGATGGATAGACAATGTGATGGATGGATAAGTTTGTTCGAAACCAAACCTGTGAGAAAGCAATTAACTAAACCTGGGAGAAAGCAACCAACCAACCCGTGAGAAAGGCAACCCCCTAATAGAGGGGTTGCACCTCAATATATTTTCAAAAGTATATAAGAATACACCCCTGAGGAGTGGTCTTTGTCCAGTCTAGGGGGCAGTGAAGCGTCACGCCACTGACTGAGCTGTGTCCATTGTCAGGGGGCACAAATTCGTAGTATGTCCTGTAGAGTCTATAGGAAACTATCACTGTGCTTCATTTGACAATAAACCTGGCCTGACCTTAATAAATAAGGTTGCCTTCATACCTTACAAGAGTCTGTGGTCACTGGGGGTTCTCTCAGGGTCTGCTGGGTCAGCGATCTGCACAGAGCCGGGGCAGCACACAGAGGAAACACACATGCAGCTGACTGATATCATCATCCAACAAGAGCAGAGCACCACACCAGTAGCTACTGACAACAGGGGGAAGAAAGGAGGAGGCAGTGAGGATCTCGGGAAAAGGAAGGGGGGCCACTTGGCCCAGTTGTCCAGCAGCAGGTCGGCCACAACACCCTTCCCTGGCCTATTATACCCACCGCCCATGCTAACCATGTTGGTAATAAATCATTAGAAGAACTTACCTAGGCACGTGGTAAAATCTCCTTCAGTTGAAGTCTTCAAATCATAATTTCTTTTTGAAATACACGGTCTACTTCAACCAAAAGTTGTTTGGCTTGACACAGAAATTACCGATGAAATTCTACGGCCTGTGTTATCCAGAAGGTCGGTCTACATGATCACAGTGTTCTGGCCTTAAAATCTATGAATATAAGTACTTTTCTTTGAACCGTGTATGCTAATTTCTTAATTTAATAATTCTATTAGTATTTGATTTTTTTGCAATCAGGAGCACAGCCTTCTTTAGTTGCAATTTAGGGAACGAAGCAGTTAATTGTTAAGCTAACTTAGCTGCAAATGTACATAGTGAGAATTTGCTGGGGTATGTAGGCTATTACACTGTTATATAGAATGGCTACATTTTCAGAAGTTTTGTGGCACTAATTTCTGCAATAACATGTACAAGTGGCATTTAAATGTAATGAGCATTTTTCAGAAAAGTACAATTAGGGCTCAAGTGTGTTGTGCCAAGCCAAAACTGCACCATGCGGGAGGACACATGGCCTGGAAAATACACCTGCTCTGATATTTCTGAAGGAGATTATGGGTACATCAGATGCACCTGCAACCCCAACAGTTTGTGTTAAAATTTCACCCAGTAATCCTTCACACACGCTGCCCTTCTTTGACTTATGAGACCATGTAGTGGGATGGCTGCCCCACTCCTGGGTAAACAGGGCTGAGGCTGGGAGCAAGCAGCTCCCAAGCTGATTGGAAAGGCAGCCCAGCAGAGAGCTGCAACAGAAAGCAGCTGGGGCAGAGCAGCCACAACTGTGGCTGGGTCAATTAGGGCCCAGCTGGCCCTGATAAAAGGGCCCAGAGTTTGGTGCTCAGGCAGAGAGAGTCTCCTCTGGCTACAGAGGCAGACAGGCCTAGCTGCTGGGGGAAGCTTGACAGGGTACCTAGGGTGGTGCAGGGCTCGGGGTGGCAAGAGGAGCTGGGGGAGCTCTGGCCTGGAAGTCCCCAGGCTGCAGGGCCTAGGAGATGGCCCAAAAAGGGGTATTGGGGTTGCAGGGGGAAGCCCATGGGTAGGCAGAAGCAGCAGGCCAACCCCTCTTGCTGGCGATGAGTGGCAATTACACTGCAGTCTGCCCCAGTGAATGGGGGTAAGTGGTGACTGGCAGTTGCCTAGACTGAGGCAAGGCGGGGATAGGGAGTGGGGGTTCCCCAGGAGGGGAGACCCTGAGACCTGTGGAGTACTGCAGGGGTACAGCACCCCAGGGAAGGGGGCACTGGGGTCCAGGGAGGGACATGGGGCCAGCGCAAGTGGGACATTGGCCTGCAGAGGGTGCTCCAGAGCTGGAAGAGCTGATTCCCTGGACCACCAGCTGGAGGTGCCGCAGTGGGCGGCCACCACTTTGCTACAAACCAGTTACCGTACATGAAATGTGGCTGCTGTTGGACCAATGGAGGGGCTTATGCACTGTAGGATATCTTCTTCTAATGCAGGAATTTACTGACTATTTGGCTGGCCTACCTGCTGCTTCTTGTGACATTTATTTCTCTTCTCAGCCACTGAGCACAGAATACAGGCATTTTCCTTCTCTCTCTTTCCCAGAGCACCTCATCTTGCACTGTACTCAGACTCATTTGCATTTCCCTCTTTCCTTTTTGTTATGAAAAGAATTGCTCCTTGTTCAGTCCCAGTATGGCCCAGCGCTCCATATTAGGTTAAGATGGGGAGTCTCCTATACCTTCCTGGCCTTTATTCTCTATATTAGGGTCCCTAATATTACATGCTTTACACCGTCTCTTTTTCCCTGGGGTGTTATTGAAAATGACACTGCTGCCATCAGATGTTCACGGAAGAAACACCTGCACAGTCCTCAGTACCTTGGCTTTTGTACCTATCTGTGTTTTCAGAAGGGCACAACTTCTTATTTGCAAATATTTGCAACTTTATTTTTAATTACAGTAGACTCTCAATTATCCAGGATGATAGGGAAAAAAATAATCCTGGTTAATAAAATCCCAGATAATCACCATCCATGGGAAAATGGGGCTGGGAGTTGGTTTATTGGCTGCCCTGAGCCCTGATGAGTTGTTTTTTCTAGTGCCTGGGGCGGCAACAAAGCCAGAGCCGGCCCTGCGAGTTACGCGTATTTTTTTTTAAATCCTGGTTAATCCACAACCTGGTTAACCCAATCCTAGATAACTGAGAGTCTACTGTATGGAGATGCTTATGCACAAAGAGAATCTAGTCTCTGTACATGGCTAAATAAACTCTTATATTTTCCCTCATGTTCCAGATGCAAAAGTGAACCTTAGCCCTTATGATCCTTATTGGCTTTACCCTTAATTATAAGGGCAAAAGGAATTTTAAAAGATGAAACATAAGGTATAAAGGGGCCATACTGGGGGGTCAGAATGTGACCCTAAGTCTGCTGACCACAGACCCATTATGCTTCCTGAGTCCATTTCAAAAGAAAGTAGGGAAGCAACTTTTCAACAAACTTTATTCCCTTTAGATGCTCAAGCCCTCTCCCCTCCCCCGCCCCCGCCCTTGAATCCTGATGATTTTATTATACTGTATTGCCAACCCCAACTCTTCAAAAATCATAATTCAAGCCCCAAAACAATTATCATAAAGGCTAAAAAAGATGGATTTTTTTAAAATAAATGTTTGATTCTTTTTCTTTGCCTGCTGCTTCCTAAGGTTTAGGGTTAACTCACTTCACATTTTCAAGCTTTTTCTCTGTAATCATCAGAGCTCAAAACTTACTTTTTTAAAATGAAAGTTGAAATTCTCCTGCAATCTCGCTATTCTGACAGCTGTAACACCAAATATCATGAGACATGATAAAATCTCAGGAATCAGCAGCACTAATTACAGCTATCGCTCTTTACATTTTGTAGTTAATTGTTCAGGAATAACAACCTCCTTTCCATATCATGTATTTCTTCTAATTTTTAGTTTTTATGAATTGATGATATTATCGACAAGTACAATGAACCTTATTCATCATCTGTGACTCCAGTTTTATTATGATATAACTCTGCTGGAATCAGTGGAGTTACAGAGGCATAAAACTGGAGTAATGCAGTAATGAATCAGACCCTATACATATACTAAACACACCTGATTCCCAGATACAAAGAATACATTCTATAACAGACATCTGTTAACAATACACTAGTTGGTTTGATTTCTTTAAATGGTTTAATAAGAAAAACAAGTTTTATATTGTATGTTCCATGAATACGCTCTACCTACTAGATAATAAACATGGGGAAGGAGCAAATGAGGAAATAGCAATATAAAGACTGTATATTAGCCCCAAAATTATATTTTAATATAACATTTATCTAGCCCTAGCTGTGCACAAGGTTCGGTAAGCAAAGACACCTCACTGCACCAAGGAGTTTAAAATCTAGGTAGATGTTTGTTCATACATAGAAGAGAAAGAAAATGACAAGATCAAGAGTCTTAACTAGTGAAATTCCTATACCGCACCCCTCCCCCTTGTATCTGAGTGCCTACCCACTTCTTGTTTCCCCAGTGTGTTTTGCTTAATTGTCCTGGAGGGAAGGGTGAGTGCTCATAGACCTCATTAAAGAAGTATGTGTTGAGGAACAATCTGAAGAAGAGCAGGATAGCAACACCGAAAAGTGCCAGGGAGGGAGGCTTTGGGAGTAGGATGGCTGCATAGAAGAAGGTGTGAGAAGGAAAAACTATATAATGTTCATACATCTCATCAAAAATATTGGGGAAGGAGACAATCCCTCTTGCTTTGTTGTGTCATTCAGATCAGCATAACCAAATATCAAGATACCAAAAGGAAGGATGGTAGAGTTCACCACTGCAGAAGGAAGGATGGGGCAGGGGCTTGGATGCTCATGAGGAGGGGTTGAGCACTCTGGGTTCAGTTCCCTACTTCACCAAAACTCTGTGAGTTAAGCAAGTCAATTAGTCCCTCAGTTCCATCTGTAAAATGGAAATACCACCCACCTCACAGGGTTGTTATGAGAATAGATATACTAAAGATTGTGAGGCACTCAGATGCTATGGGGAACGGGGGACCATATGACTGAGATACCTTCTTTGAGAAAAAGAATAAACACAAGAATCTTGAAAAGATTGTCTTTCTTCTAGGGCTGTAACTCAAGTGATTAATGCAAATTAAGTAGATTAAAAAAATTAGTCATGAATGTTGGTCAAAGCATGCATCTGAATGTTTAGCGTATCTGGCACATAAATACCTTGCAACACAAGCTACAATAGTGCCATGCGAACATCTGTTCTCACTTTCAGGTGACATTGTAAATAAGAGGGCAACATTATCTCCTGTAAATGTAAACAAATGTGTTTGTGATTGGCTGAACAAAAAGTAGGACTGAGTGGACTTGTAAGCGCTAAAGTTTTACGTTGTTATATTTTTGAGTGCAGTTATGTAAAAAAAATTTCTACATTTTTAAGTTGCCCTTTCACAATAAAGAAATTGCACTACAGTAGTTGCATAAGGGAATTGAAAAATACTATTTATTTTGTTAATCTTTTTATAATGCAAATATTTGTAATCAAATATAATAATATAAAGTAAGCGCTGTACACTTCTGTGTTATAAATGAAATCAATATATTTGAAAATGTAGAAAACATTCAAACATTTTTAAATAAGTAGTATTCTATTATTGTTTAAACAGTGCAATTAAAATTGTGATTAATCATAATTAATTTTTTAATTGTTTGACAGCCCTACTTTCCTCCCAGTCACTCATTGCTGCAGTGTGTCTTTTCCAGAAGTTATTTATGTGATTTTCGCACCAGGTGGAGCTGATGCATCTAGCTTTCCCTTTTGAAAGAAGATTCATTTGTAAAGCACAAGCATGCACCTTGACTGCTTGTCACTCTTCTCTAGGAATTGAAGGAATGGAGAAGTGACAAGATCACTTGAGAACTATGGAAACAATAAGACGTCCTTAGGCATTCAGGTACCATGATGAGGGCTCATCAGAGGAACATCACTGCTAAGCCTTTTGATCCCGGCACTTTTCCATTCCTTCTCTTCCTACAGAACAGTGACAGCCCTGGACAGTTGCACCTTTCACATACATTTCTTGTGTTGACCACACTAGCAGAATAAAGCAGCAGAATAGTAAGTTCAATCACTCTTCAGCTAAATTTTTGGAAGACCTGTTTTTGTGTTCTCAGTTTGCCTCCCACCAGTATCAATGAAAAAGGGATAGCATTGCACTGAAACTCAGGTCTGCAGCCTGCTTCAGGACCTGTTCAAGAATTCATGGATTCTCTCTTCCTCTTAATAGTGGCTGGCAGAGTAGAGGGTACAAGATGGGAGAATCCATTTTCAGTATAAATATTTTGATTGGCATGAAAAGGCAGGCAGGTTTTACACAAAATGCCATGGGCACTTTATCTATCTGGGATATGAGTGTCTTCAAAACAAAAATTTTTACAGAAAAATGAAAACATAAACCATTTTTTGACTTTGAGATACATTCTGGTATATCAACAAGCGTCTGTTGTTTAAAATTCACATTAAACCTTGACCACCTAAAGATGGTGGCTTCCTCTTAGCTGCTCTAAAGAGAACTTTGTTTAATCTCTCCTAGCACCTGGGGTGCACTGATTCCATTTTATCCCTCTTCACTTTTCACTCTCTCCTGCTGCTCCTCATAGGCTGCTGCCCCACTCTCCTCCTTCAGTGCTCACTATAGCTTTTTGTTACACACCTTTCCCCTTACATTCACCTGCTCTCAGTATCTTCTCATCCTTTTCCCCTCAGTCACTTATTCTGCTGCCACTCCTGTACTCCTACATTTCCCTGCACCCCTCACCTTCTCCCCACTACTTCTTCTGGACCCTGAATATTCTGCTTCATGTTAAGGGCCACAGATCAGTCACAATGGGTTATTGGAGCTTGGGGGCAGAACTAGTCCTGTCAGTCACTGGCTGCAGGGCAAGGCCCAGTCCCTTGAAGTTCCTTTCAGTTTGATGTGCCCCCCTGCCCACTGGTGGCTGGCAGCTCAGAAAGCCCTCCTAGCTGCAGGGTTTTTTGCTGGAAAATTCCAAACATTCCCTAACCATGGGGATCAATAATGTGTCCATCTGATTACCAGCCGTGTCCCAGTGCTGTGTTTGCCCTTGGCGGAGCTTGTCACCTCAGCTCCACTTCTTCTTCTGAGGCATTTGCGGCAGCTGGTGCCCCTGCAGGTTTCATGGAGCGAGCGAGGTTGAGAAAGTCAAGGCAAAGGGAAGGTCCTGTGTTTCCTCCTCCCCTGCCTTGTTGAGCAGAGTGCAGTTCTCCCCATCACAGCCCAGGCTCAGTGGTGCTTCCACCACCCCCTCTCCCATCAGGCAACATAAGGGAAAAAATGGCTTTGGGAAAGCAGCCCCTCCCTCTCCCGCATCTCCACAAGGGGAGTGATCCCGGAATGGCAGCGCTCCAGACAGAAGATCACATCTGAGTCCCTGTAGCCTGCATCAGTTTCTGACAGCAGAGCTCAGCTACATCCTCTGCTTCCACCTCCCCTCAGACCATGGGTGGAGGTTACCAGGCACAGCAAGGACACTGCCAGTGATAGAAAATGTGGTAAGGGGCCTCCAAGCATAGCTCCTCCCCCTGCTGCCACCTTTATGGAATCATAGAAATGTAGGGCTAGAAGTAGGGTGACCAGATGTCCTGATTTTATATTTTCATCTGGTGGCAGCGTTTTTTTTTGTTTTTTTTTGTTTTGCTGCTTGGGGCGGCAAAAAGGCTAGAGCCGTCCCTGCACCTAGACTACCCCTGTCTGTCCAACCTTCTTAAAAGTCTCCAGTTATGGGAATTCCTCAACATCTCTTGGAAGTCTGTTCAGTGCTTAACTACCCTTAGAGTTAGAAAGCTTTTCTTAATATTTAACCTAAATCTCCCTTGCTGCAGACTAAGACTGTTACTTCTTGTCCTTCCTTCAGTGGACACAGAGAACAACTGATCATTGTCCCCTTTATAGCAGCCCTTAACATAGTGGAAGACTGTTAGCAGGTTCCCCGCTCAGTCTTCTTTCCTCAAGGCTAACCATGTCCAGTTTAAAAACACACACACACATACACATTTTATAACAACTCACTCTTCCATCCCAGAATCCTTACTCAGTTCGCAGGCTGAGACCTCCAGAGGAAGCACAGATCATGCAATAAAAGAAGTAGAGCTTCTATTGAACCCATTCTTGAGCTCCCAGCTAGCACCTTCCTTGAGAGACCCAGAAGGGGCCCACAAGGGGGACGGGAGACAAGTAATCCCAGCTTCTCTGGGGATAGGGCAGTGACTACATGAATATAATTTGCATCAAGTTCTGAGGCCAATTTTGCATCTTCTTCCTCCCCTCCCCCGAAGCAGAATTAGGAGGAGAAACTCCCAAAGGGAAAATAAATGAATAAATAAAATCAGCACTGTTTCCCTGCTCACTTTCACAGAGTGCAGCAGAACAGATCAATGTGGAAAAGGTCAAACCACAGACGTGCTAATTCTAGACATGCATGCACCTGCGCACACACAAAGGGAATTCTTCCCCTTAGGGGAGGAAGGCTCCCTGTCCAAATTAGAGTTAGAGGATCAAATATTAAGCAATGCTAAAAAAAAAAAAAATACAAATAAAACCCAGGAGGACAGACTCTCTCCTGCAGCGTGCAATAGTGTATGGTAAAACTATGCTTAGGATGTTTGCAGCTGCCCTAGATAAGCTATGGCTATATATTCCCCCTTTTGCACCCTGATAAAATGTAATAAAGGAATGGAGATTTCCTGCCACTCCTAAAAGGCTGGGACAATATCAGGCTGTCACTACCCGCAGTCACCATGACCTAGCTGTTGGGCTGTGATTTTCCTCAGCTGCTGCTGTGGGTCATCACACCCTAATGCCCAGGTTATTGTTCCTAGCTATGCCTCCTCACCACCTCTTTCCTCTAGCACAAGGGTCTCCAAACTTTATGAGACAAGGGCCATATTAGATTTTTGAAGGGGCTTTGCAGGCCAAAGCGACTGTGAAAAAATTCAATATATGCACATATATGCAAAATCCCCCTTTTTTCTCCTCCGGCCGCTGCCACGTCCCCCCCTTTACTCGTCCGGCCACTGCCGCGGCGGCAGTCACCCCTCTGCACATGGGGCCGTCAGCAGCAGCTTGTGGGGAGGGGGGCAGTGGCGGCTTCTTCATGTGCCTGCTCGGCATGCCTGCTCAACTGGAGGGCCAGACAAATTGAAGCCGCAGGCCAGATCTGGACCCTGGGCCGTAGTTTGGAGATCCCTGCTCTAGCAAGTAGCTATAAAGTTATGAGAAGAGCAGCAAACCAGATGTGGAAGAACAAACAGGTAGTAATGGGTCTCTTGGCTCACTAATTTTTCTTCTATCCCCTCCCCCGCAACTCCCTACCTTCATTTTCTAAGGCCATAAAATTCCTCAGCATGCATCAGTCCAAACTGAGCCTAGTGTAAATATGGCTATTTTCCTAGTGATCGGGGATTCGGTTTTTCTAACTGGGATATATTTTTTGCATGAAAGAGTGGCCTCCTCACTCTACAGTCCCTTCACAAGCAACCAGGTCCACACAACCATCACCTCAGCCAATAATTGTACATAATAATTGTATATGAAAACATGTACAAATATTTATTTTTCATGTGAGTTGTCTTGTGTACCCCCAAGTTTCAACTCACGTCAAAACTTACAAATCATACATAAAAATACAAAAGTGTCAAAGCACACTATTACTGAAAAATTGCTTACTTTCTCATTTTTACCATATAATTATAAAATAAATCAATTGGAATATAAATATTGTACTTACATTTCAGTGTATAGTATAGAGAGCAATATAAACAGATCATTGTCTATGAAACTTTAGTTTGTATTGACTTCACTAGTGCTTTTTATGTAGCCTGTTATGAAATTAGGCAAATATCTAGATGAGTTGTTCTACCCCTGGAAGACCCCTGATTACCCTCAGGGGTACACGTACTCCTGGTTGAGAGCCACTGGCCTAAGTCACCCTGAGAACAATAGGTGATGGTAGCAATTTTAAAAGAGGGCTCTTCTTCTTGGACTTCCAACAAGTAAAAGTTATTTGTCAGCATCTGTTGAAGGAGAACTTTTACATTATGTTAAAAATGATCATTTATCCTAAAAGAAATTCTTCAAATGTAGATAATGAATGGGATTTCAGGGAGTTTTAATGATCTGGAAAGTATGAAGAACCTGCATTAAGATTATTAAGAACAAAAAATGGTCTGATATAGGTGCTAAATTCCTTAAAGGACTCATTTAAATAATTTTAAGTCAAACTAAATTGACCAACATGCTTGACTTTTCTGATAACTTACCTTCTGTATTCAGAGTAAATGCTGTAACTTTTGGGGAAAAGACTGTATTGTTATGCATAATAGTGGCTGAATCCCCACTTTAAATGCAAAACTGAGCTAAGACTTGATTATGAAACCATGAGTGTAGTTTCTACATTATGATGTTTCTTCTATTTGGGATTTTAAAACAAAAACAAAAAAAATCTCTTCTTTATGTTATCATTGACTCTCCTTTTGCCTACTAAAAAGTAAAATCAGAAGGATAGTTACATTCTTGTAGCTTCAATACCTTGACCTCCTAAGCAAGTTCTCACTACTTTCTTTTCTGTCTTGAATACATCAGTATTAACTGCTAGTACAGGAACTCCTCACTTAACGCTGTAGTTATGTTCCTGAAAAATGTGACTTTAAGCAAAACTATGTTAAGCGAATCCAATTTTCCCCATAAGAATTAATGTAAATGAGGGGGTTAAGTTCCAGGGAAATTTTTTTCACCAGATAAAAGACTATAATATATATTCACACACACACAGAGTATAAGTTTTAAACAAACAATTTAATACTGGTACACAGTGATGATGATTGTGAAGCTTGATTGAGGTGGAGGAGTCAAAGGGTGGATAGTTCCCAGGGAATGCCTTACTGCTAAATGATGAACTAGCAATTGGCTGAGGGTTAACTCATACTCTACAAGGCAGCAGGAAAGTAGGGAGGGCAGACAGACACACACACCGTGTGTGAGAGAGAAATGTGCATTTCCCCTTTAAGTACACTGCCTTGTTAACTAGATCAGCAAGCTGAGATACAGTTGCTGCCAGGGCAAGCTCCCTCCATCCTGAGCCTGTCATATGTCCCCCCTGCTCTATGCAAGATGGGATAAGCAAGGTGCAGAAGCAGGAGGGAGGGGAACACCCTGACATTAGCCCCCCTCTTCTTCCTTTCCCCACCCCCACAGCAAGCAGGAGTCTCAGGGAGCAGCCCCAAGGCAGAGGGCAGGAGCAGCAATGTCAGTGAGGAGGGGGACAGCTGAACTGCCAGCAGTTGATAGCTTGCTGGGCAGCTGCTGCATAGAGAACTTAGGGGAGTGAAGAGTTGATGGGGGAGCTGATACGGGGGCTGCAGGTTCATCCTGGTTCCAAGCCCCCACCAGCTAGCTGCAATGAGCTGCTCTTCCTGCAAGCAGTGGACAAAGCTGGCAGCTGCCAAACGACATTAGAAGGGAGCATTGCACAACTTTAAACGAGCATGTTCCCTAATTGATCAGCAACATAACAACATTAATCAGGATGACTTTAAGTGAGGAGTTCCTGTATCTAATGAAAATCAGGGCAGGCTTGCAGACGGAGGACAGATTTCCCCTGAAGATTACAAGACCATTGTGATTCTTTAAAAAAAAATACAGTTTATATCTTAAAAATAAGGGAAAACTTGATTGTAATGTGGGCTAGGTAGTCCGCAGGTAGCGGGTAAAGGCATAGGTGCCAATGCCATGGGTGCTCTGGGAACTGAGCACCCACGGGGAAAAATTAGTGGGTGCTCTGCACCCACCGGCAGCAAAGCTCTTCATCCCGCCTCACCTCACCTCATCTCCTCCTCTGCCTCCTCCCCTGAGTGCACCGCATCTACACTCCTCCACCTATCTCCCAGCCCTTGCTGCCACCAAACAGCTGTAGCAAGCTCTGGGAGGAATGGGGAGGAGCAGGAACGTGGCACACTCAGGGGAGGAGGCGGGGAAGAGGTGAAAGAACAGGCAAATGAGGGGAGCTGAGTAGTACAGTGGGTTATTTAACTAGCCTGTTAAACTGAAATATACAACAGATTCAAATTCTTGCCTAGGTCATAAGTCAAATGAGCTTGGAATATCTCTTTCTCCTAAGTCTCATTAATAATTTTCACCTTAAAAATCATCTCATAATTTGGCAAAACAATCAGCATTTGTCCATGAAAAGTCCATGGCTGGAGTATCAAGATGATGGATGTCAGGACTGTGATGCACTGACAGAGCTCTGTAGAACTTCGGCCTTGAATATCAAGTGTTCCCCAGATAACAGCCGAGGTACACTGGCAGAGCTGGGTAGGGCTGCCCAGGAATGGAATACTAGTGCGCTCTACTGGTTATGAGTACAGTGCACAGCTAAGGATGGGCATAAAGCGGAACTGAAATAGCAGGGGGCGCTGCAGGTCAGGAAGTGGGACTGAGCTGGATTGCCAGAATTGAAGTAAGGGGGAAGGATTGAAATAATAGGAGATACTGCAGGTTAGGAATAAAGGGCAGTGTCAGAACTGGGCTAGGAATCTCTCAAACTATTTGCCCAGCCAGGGTGGATGGGAGCCTCTCTGGGGATACAACCTCTCACATACATGAGCACTAAATTAATTCTGAAATTATTAAAAATGTATGTATTATTTACACAACTCAGTAAAGCATGAAGTAAAAGTTGGCAGTTCTGCAGCATCTTATATCACTTAGGGGTGATCACTTTTCTGGATAGTTCAATACCAAATCTGCCAAACTGGCTCTACATGACTTCATCCAGTACTTCCCCCAACCCACTCTCATCCCCTTAAAAGAATGAATATATCCACCTCTTGCCTCTGCTATATCTGGCATCACTCCAGTGTTTTGTACTTGACTGAAACAGAACACTTCAGTTAGCAATCTCCTCTGGCTGGTTTTCTGAGATATTGTAAGTTTTATGTTTCTAGTTAAGGATTCTGTAAGTTAATTTTAAAGAGTAACTATTTAATTAACCTGTGGCATGCACAGATAACACACACACATATGGAAACACAAACAGACAAATTTACATATGCACAGGAACGTATACAGAGCTACATGTGCACAGACTCTGATACAAAAGCCAGCAAGATGCCTCCATAAGTACACACAAAAAGTCCATAAACCATTTATGTTTGCGAGGGAAATAGCTGCTTTTGACCAGCAGAGGGAGACAAATGAAAATATCAAAGACCTAGATTGGTGGTGCTTTGTCCTAACTGCAGCACAACGTTTCAACATTCTTCATACAGGATCTTTTCAGGCCCTTTTCAGATCCGTCAGACAGGAGATGCCAGATACGAAGCAATCTGTATCCAGCTGCAACATAACAGGTTCTTCTAATTCTCCACATTTCTAAGGTTTTTGTTTCTTTCCCTACTCCCTGTAGTTTCAGGCAAATATCCCATCCCTCCCTAGATTATATCAGAAGAGCTGACCACAGAGTGAGAACGGTTTTATATCTTAGGCTATATCTATACTACAGTTTATATCAGCATAATTTATATCGAGACATAAATTACACCCACATAAGCATTGGTGTGGACAGCACTATGTAGGCGGGAGAATTACTACCGCTGACATGGCTACTGTGATTCGTGGGGCCTGGAGTGGTTAAACCAACGAAAAAGCCCTCTCCTGTCGGCTTAGAGCAGCTACATCAGAGAGCTTACAGCAGTGCAGCGGTAACTCTGTAAACTCTCTAATGTAGCTGTGCCCTTAGAGATTGGGCTCTAAGAATCTGAGCCAGACCTGCCAATATTTGCCAATTTCCTATAAATAGGAAAGTGGTGAGACTGAAAATGGAAAAAATTAGAGACACACTTTTTAAACTCCACTGAAAAACATTAGAGTGGGAAAACTTTATGCTGGAGAGAGGGAAATATTTTGACTAAAAAGGGACTGTACTTGCAGAGACAGTTGGCTTATATATGCCCTATTGTGAAGTTAAAGTGACTTCCTTATCTTACTAAATCATCTCTGTTTAAGGGTTGAGTCAGACCTATCTAGTTTGTAGAGGAGCACTATACTCCTCCTATTTTATATAATGGCTCTAACATATTCCTAAAACAGATGTTAGTAAAATTAGTTTGATTCCCTTCCCCCACAATTAAATAAAACTGTCTAAATCCATGCCAATTTCCTCAGTCTGCAAATCCAGGATTCTAGGGTCTGTGGGTCCAGATGATTCCAGCGTGCTAGGACTTCCACACTGTCTGCCTTGGAGCTGGAAGTTTAAAAGGCCTGTGTGCCCCTGACTCTGTGGCAGGGAGCCTGGAAGCCCTGAGAATCCCTGCTGTGGAGCTAAAAGAAACTGGGCGGGGGGGATTTGTTCCAATTCAAAACAAAAACAAAATTTGAAATATCAAAACATTCTGCAAAGCAGAAACTCCATGTTTTGCTCAGCTCTAGTATTCACACTCTGAGATCGGGGGACTAGCTCATGCATACACATTCAAACCCCTGAGGCTCGAAGGCCTGGCACACACAAGTTTACTCTTTCCCTGCTAAAATCAGGGGACCGCTGCACCTACATGTATTTACCCTCAAGGTCATTGCGGGTGTGGTCCATGTTCTTGCACCTTCCTCCCACTCAGGATTTGGGAGTGCCATGCATACTCATATGTTCCACTTCTAAGATCTGTGGACTTGGGATATGGGTGCGTATTCCCCTGAGGTTGGAAACTGTGACACACAAGCCTCCAGTTAAAGTTAGTGGAAATAGTATAGCTTCATTGAGGATAAGACATATTTAGCACCACACCCGCCACAGCCACAGTAACTGTGCTTGGCAGCTAGTCATAATTGCAACAGTCAGGCAGCCCAGAGTCCCACGCCACTAGTGGCAGTGTCTCCTATTTTCTTTGGATGCTGCTGCTGCTGCAGGAGCAGGTCTGAATACTGAAGTCCATCCTCCAACACTCCTCCCCCACTCCCTGAGCAGTGGTCTCTGTGGGGCTGCACCCATACATCTGCCTTTCTGGCCATGACAGGGGGAGGGCCTACAAGAGGGGAGTGCACTGTATCACTTGTGATTGGGGGGATAAAGAAAAGATGAGGGGATCACTATAACCCTTGTGATCATGGCGGGGGGGATTACAGAAGGGGCAGGATGCACTGTGTCTCAGTGACTACAAGGGTACAGGCTGGGGCAAAATGCAGAATGTCTATGTGACTGGGGAGTACTGGGGTGGGGGGCAGGGTACACTGTTTCTATCATTGCAGAACGTGGTAGGGTACTGTGATTGGCGGATACTGGAGAACAGGGTGTGCTCTGTGTCTTTATGGTTGCGGGCCCAGGGGTGCTGCGTGTCTGGTTGGGGGGTACAGAGAGCAGAGTACAGTGTATGTAGTAAGCGCCAATTTCTCCTGGCACCGGTGTGTGCTTGCCTCCGCTGCCCCGCCCCACCCCCATTTCAACCCTTCTGCAAAGTCCCTGCCCCAACTCCAACCCCTGCCTGCCCCTATTGGGTGCCCTGCCTCATCCCCTGAATGTGCCGCGTTCCCGCTTCGACCAGCTTGTTATGTGCCAAACACTGTTCAGAGAAGTGGGGATGAGGCGCGCCCAGGTGAGGCGGCGGAGCAGAAGTGAGCTGGGGTGGGGTGGTGATCTTGGCTGCCAGTGGATGCAGAGCACTCACCAATTTTTCCTTGTGGGTGCTCCAGCCCCAGAACACCTATGGGTGCACCTTCGGCGCCTATGGTGTATGTCTCTGGTTGGGGGGTGCAGGGGCACAGGGTGCAGTGTGTCTGGGATGGGAGGCAGTGTGAACTGTGTCTCTGTGGTTTAAGACAAGGGATCGGGCTACTGTGTATCTGGTAGTGTGCAGGTATGTTGTGCATCTATGGTTGAGGGCAGATTGCAGTGACTGTCTCTGGTTTGGAGGGACAGAGTGCACTGTGTGTTTCTATAGTTGAGAAGTACAGAGGGAAGAGGGCGCTGTGTGTCTCTGTAGTGGAGATACAAGGGTGCTATGTCTCGGGGGGCACAGGGTTGCTGCATGTGTGAAATGGGGTACAGGGGCACTGTGTCTTTATGAGGAGGGGAATACAGGGGCGCTGTGTGTCTCTGGGGAGTACAGGGGTGCTGTATGCCTGGAGGGGTATGGGGTGCTGTGTGTCAGGAGATACAAGGGTGGGGTCTCTGTAGAGGTGTACAGGGGCTCTGCATTTCTCTGGGGGGTACAGGCAGGGTGTTGTGTGTCTCTAGGGGGGTACAGGAGTGCTGTGTCTCTGTCAGGTGTATGGGGCTCTGTGTGTATCTGTGGGGGGGCATAGGGGCTCTGCATGTATCTGGGGGCTACAGGGGCACTGTGTGTCTCTGTTGGGGGGTACAGGGGCACTGTGTCTCTGTAGGGATGTACAGGAGCTCTGTGTGCCTCTCTGGGGGTAAAGGAGCACTGTGTCTCTAGGGGCTACAGGGGTGTTATGTCTCTGTAGGGGTGTATGGGGGCTTTGCGTGTATCTGGGGTTACGGGGGCTCTCTATGTATTTGTGGGGGTACAGGGACACTGTGTATCTCTGTGTGGGGGTGCAGGGAGCACTGTGTCTTTGTGGGGCTACAGGGGCTCTGTGTGTATCTGGGGGTACGGGGCACTGTGTGTGTCTTTATGAAAGGCGCTGTGGTCTCTGTGGTGGAGGATACAGGAGCTGTGTATCTGGGGGGTCCAGGGTCACTATGTGTCTGTGATGGGATACAGGCGTGCTGTGTGTCTCTGTAAGGGTATACGGGGATGTTGTATGTGGTGGAGGGTGTGGGTCACTGTATGTATCTCTGGGGAGGTACAAGGGCTCTGTGTATATCTGAGGGTTGCAGGAGTGCTTCATCTGCAGTGGAGGGTTACAGGGGCTGTGTGTATGGGGGGGGGGATACATACACACAGTCCCTGTAACTCTCCACCGCAGCCCTGGGGGGTAGAGAGGCATTGTGTGTTTATCTGGGGGTAAAGGGGCACTGTGTGTTTATCTGTGGGGTACAGAGGTGCTGTGTGTATCTGGAGGGGTTAGAGAGGCGCTGTGTGTATCTGGTGGTGGGTACAGAGGCGCTGTGTGTGTATTGGGGGGGTATAGAGGCGCTGTGTGTTTATCTCAGGGATACAGGGGCACTGTGTGTATCTGGTGGGGGTTAGAGAGGCGCTGTGTGTATCTGGTGGGGGGTACAGAGGCGATGTGTGTGTATCTAGGGGCTACAGAGGCCCCGTGTGTGTATCGGGGGGCGGGTACAGATGTACTGTGTATCTGGGGGGTACAGAGGTGCTGTGTGTATCTGGTGGGGGGTACAGAGGTGCTGTATGTTTATCTGGGGGTTACAAGGGCTCTGTGTGTATATCTGGGGGGTACAGAGACACTGTATCTAGTGGGGGGTACAGAAGCAGTGTGTGTTTATCTGGGAGGTACAAGGACTCTAGGTGTTTATCTGCGGGGTACAGAGGTGCTGTGTGTATCTGGTGGGGGGTACCGAGGCGATGTGTGTGTATCTAGGGGCTACAGAGGCACTGTGTGTGTATCGGGGGGGTACAGAGGTGCTGTGTGTATCTGGTGGGGGGTAGAGAGGTGCTGTGTGTTTATCTGGGGGGTAC